>PVJX010028842.1:0-23481 GCA_004027295.1 Dolichotis patagonum | reverse complement strand
TTGTTGTTTGTGAAATGACTAAAGCTTAGGCACATTTTTGTTATGTATGTCTGTTTATTTATTTGTTTGTTTATTAGAATCTAACCTCATAATCAGATTGTTCATCTGGGCCCCCAAAGTGCCTTGTCACTGAGTAAAACTAATTTCCCATGGCAGGTGCTCCCAGCAGGTGGCTGCTCACAGTACCTGCATTCAAAAGGTAGACTTAGTCAGAGATTTTATTTTAATATGAAATCTGTATTGCAGCCTGAGCCACCACTGGGTGATGTGCCAAAATTCATGTCTGCAGCATGATTTATTATGTGAAAATACCACAGAACTAATCAGTGGAGTTTCTAATTAATACAAATCTGCATTTTTTGCATAAGCAATTAGTGCAAGGAGAGAGCAGTGAAAGAGGAAGTTTGACTCCTTTAATCTCAGTGCCTAGTCAAGCGGAAAGACCCACCAGGGCCAAACTCCAAGATCTACATTTGGAATTTTCCCACTTTGATTAGTTAAAGACATAAAAGGTCAAATTATCAATATTTAATTCAAGTGGAAATGCATTTGTTAAAAAGGAAAGAAAACATTTTATTTAAAGAGGGTGAGATTCTAGGGGTGAGCTAGTGAATAAAACATAATTATATTTTCCATTACGCTGATGTCTGAATGTGCAGTAAGGATTTTTCTATAATAATGTTATTTTGAAAATTATATCAGGGTGTATGTAAGAGGATGTGATATTTTATTTCTAAGAAATCTGTGTTACTAAAAGTGCCTGTTCTGAGAGTCACATCTCTACTAGTTTTTTCCGCAGTGTATTCTGGATAAGTTATGGATAGTAATATGGTATATTTAAATCTGGTAAGATTGAAATAATTGTGTGGCTCTCCAAATCTGAGGAAATGATGTGTAGGTTTATTTTTACCATTAACAGAAGATACAATACAAAATATCTACTGAGTTATAAGTTAACAGTAATAAAGTTTATAATTTCAGTAGTATTTATGGTGCATGAAACAAAAGCAAAATAAAAAACAGTTTAGACATAATGTTTCTAAGGAAAGCAAATGCGAGATTTGTTTGAAGTCCTGTGGCAAATAAATGTAAATGTTAGACTAATGCCCATCTTTTTTAAAAAAAGTTATTCAATTTCTGATTTGTCTTTGTTTCAGTCTCATCAGCTGAAATTTATAGTTTAAGTCTTTCCCTGGCACACACCTAGCTTTCCAGGAAATTTATTCTGAAAAGGCGGCTAATTACATGCAGATCTACAGAATCCTGACTAAAAGTTTTGGGCGAAATGGCTAATCATTTAGGAAAAGAAAGCAAACGGGAGAGGGGAAAGACTGCTCGCAGGGAGGTTGGGTATTTCGGGGCTAGGGTGGGAGTTGTCCGCGGTGCTGATATTTTCCCGAAGCCTTTCTTCGCCGGGGAGCTCCCCTGGGCCCCAGACCCGCGCGCTCGGGCCTCCGGGAGGTTGCGCAGGGCTCCTTTCCCAGCCCACGGCCGCAGCCATTGTTCAGAGGTCGCTTCGACGCCGTCAGTGTCTCGTTTTGCACTCCTGAAGCGACGCCCAGCTACCAGGGAGTTTTGTTTGCTTGCTATTTCTGTGAAGGCGAAAGCTGGCAAACACCGGGTGCTGTCAGCTCCCCTTTGGACAGCAAGCTGTTCCTCGCTGGCCACCGAGAGACAGGTGCGGGCCCTCCGTTCTGGCTCCTCCCTGCGAAGTAGCTGCGCCCAGCACACACACCCTCCCGTGCACACGCTGCACCCCCACACTTACACGCACACCTACCGTCACTGCGCACACAGACGCATTCGCACGATGTTCACACACGAGTCCACGCCTATTTTTATACACACGCTCGCAAAAATCTCCCATGCGCACTCAGATTGGCACACTGTACACCGAGCTACAGTCGCGCACACACATTTGCACGCACGGGCTTCCGGACGCACGAGGCACGCGCAATCTGACGCATAATCGCGCCAGAAACCCACGGCTGCCAGGCTGTCGGGACCGCGTTTATTTTATATTGTTGATTCTTGCGTGCTGGATGGTTTAAGGAAATCCCCTTAATCCTGAGACACCAAGTCCCCTCGAGGTCTGCGAGCGCCAGGAGGGGAGCCCCCGAGGCCCCGCGGGACCAAGCGGACGTAAATAATAAATAAAAGGGCCCAGACAGGCCGAGCTGAGGGAGCCCCGCACTAAATCACTCTCCAAATCACAGCCGCGTCGTGATCCATCCAATAGCTCGAAGCAATTTGTAGGGTTGGGGGTTGGAATCAATTTTTTTTCCGTTCTCGCAGGTGCAATATGAATCAATTATCTTAATTAAGATTATGCCACAAGCCCAGGAGATTTGGGGAGAATGGGTTCTGCGCTCGGGGCGATGGCGAGGCATTTTAATAGCGTCTCTCTTGCTCCTGGCTCTCCCCCGCCGCCTGCCTGTCGAGCCCGACAGCTCCAGCCCCGGGCCGGACCTGGATCCGGCCCTGGCACCGCAGCGGCTCGGCCCGGAAGGCGCCCGGCCGGCCCGGACAGTGTCCCCAGCCGGCCCGCTCAGGGCTCAGGTCGGGGCCTCCGGCCGCACAGGCCGCCGATTGCACGCGGGGCTCCTTCCGCTGGAGCAAACAGCATCTGTCTCCCGAGAAACGGGTCGGGGCCGGCCGGGCCCCAGCGCTTCACGGCGGCTCTGTGAACGCGGGCGCCCCCACCCGCCCCGCGGCCGCCAGCCACGCACGTCCCCCCCGCAGGCCCGACCCGCGCCTCCGTCCCTCCCCGCCCCGCCCCCGGCCACACGCCCCCGCCCCCCTGTAACGGCCGCGACGCCGTCCGAGCCGCGCGCCGCTAGCGGGGACCCGGGGGGCGGCGGATCCGGGGCATTGCTCGAGGGCACTGAGTCATGAAAGCCGCTTTTGTTGCCAGCGCGTGCGGTTCGCGTGCCGCTCGGCAGCCTGCGGCGCCCGGCGGGGCCGGGGCAGGGGGAGGCCGGCTCACCGGCCGCGGGGCGGGGGAGAGCACTTGGGGGGCCGGCGGGGGGCGGGGCCTGCAACCGTCCCAGCCAGCAAAGGGGGGGCCAGGAAGAGACGCGGTCCTCAGCCTGCGGGGCCTCGGCTCAACCTCCCCAGGCGTCCCGCCTGCTCCCCAGACAGAAAGCTCCCCACCAGGGCCGGTTCAGGGCACCTCCCCCGTGACCCCGATTCCCCGACGGCAGCCTCCCTGGGGCTCTGCGGACCCTGGCTGAGCGCCGCCGCCGCAAGGTCTGCGACGCAGGTCACCCGCTGTGCGCAGGGAACTCAAGGGCCGTCACCCTGGGGCCTTTGCAGAGAGGCCGGTCCTTACTACAAATCCCCAGGCCTTGGCCAAACGGCGCGCAGTGGCATTAGAGGAGAATTTTACCAGCGAGGAGAGGAAGGAAGCCGTCTCATAATTCGCTCATTTCGTGCCCATGAGTCTGGCCTATTGCGAGCCCTGGCTTCCTTCTTGCCCTGGATTCTCTGGCTCCCCCAAGATTCCCCTTCATTCCTGGGGACGCCACAGACGGAAGCAGGTGGGGTCTCCGCGGAGAGCTCTCAAGACAATCCAGGAGTCCTGGAACCCTCCGTCCCACCCCTCCTCCAGTGTCTCCTCTGGAGCGCCCCCAAAGTGCAGAAATGAGAACCAAAGCAGGAGTGGGAAACATCAGCGGACCTCGGTGTGGACTGCGGGCTTACGGGGGCTAGAGGAAATACTGGAGCCATGCTTCTCGGCGAATCCTTTAATCTTACTCTGTGCTCTTAACCGGCACCGATGGACGCAGAAAAACAAAAAGAGTCCACACAGTTGTGCTCTGGAACCTGAGAAAGAGTCATGCCAGGCTTTGGTCTACAGGCACAGCTCCTTCCTCTTTCGGATATGTGCTGGCTGCCACCTTCCAGATACTGGCCATCTCCTTAGGACCCTCTTCCTCCAACCCCAGCCTCACTCAGAGGCCCCCTATTCCAGCCCCGAGATCCTGACGCTGTTTGCAAACTCCAGAGGCCTTTAGGGCAATTACAGTTAGACATGCAATTCAAGCAGGGAGCATTCATTGCAAAGGGCTTCAGATTGGGAGAGGTTACCAAGTGAAAAGGAGGCTTAGAAGAAAAGCTGGGTGAGAAAAGAATAGAATTTCACAGCGCTTTCCTTTTTCCTTTCTTAACTTCCTTCATTCCTGTCTTTCCAAAAAAAAGTATCTTTCTAGAAACTGTCTTGTTCAGAAAAGAAATAGAGACTCACTATTTAGGAACAAATATGGTCTTTTCAGCTGGGTAGTCTTTGCTTGGCCCATAAGGTGGAGGCTGTAGCAAGTCAGATACCCAACTGGAGACCCAGAGAGGTCCTGGCAAAGGGTATTCCTAATGTCCTTTAAAGAAAGAGGGAAAGGACCCTGCGACACAGAGCCCTCGAGGCTTCTCTTTGAGGAGGGTTGTCTGGCCCATGCACCTACCTACAGACCGAAGATTGGGACCAAAGGTGCACGTCTGAGCTACAAGGAAGAGGCCATAGCCTCCCCTAGACTGGCGGAGCACGGGACACCCCATTTGCAATGATCCAGTGGCCTGGCTAACAGGCCCCATGGCGGAGAAGTCTCAGTTTGCCACACACAACATCGTGAAGGCCAGTGAGGCCAACGCTTGCCGCGATGAAGGGGCTGGCTTTGAGGACGTGTGTGAGTGTGTGTGTGTGTGTGTGTGTGCATAGTGAGGACCTCTGGGGTAGGGCTAGCTGAGGATGGGATGTGCGAGGGGTGTACGGGTGCTGGGAGAGCCCGGGGTGCACTTGGGCAGACCAGGGAACAAGTATCAGCGCCGCTTGTGCGGATGAGGCCATTTTTGCACGGAGTTTTTGGACACCTCCAGGGGCGTATGGAGGTTAGGGGAGGCCGCCCTTTGGCGCCAGTCAGCAAGCGTCTGCCAAGGGGCCAGAAGCCACGACGTGCGTCTCAGGGAGGGCAGAAAGTCATGCTCCCAGGAAGACAAGTGCCAGGGGGAGGGCGCTTGACCGCGTGCCTCAGTCTCCCCGTTCGTACCCCTCGCAGCCCAGCCTGACTTCCTGCGCAGACGCAGGCTGCTCCGGGGACCCGGACCGGGTCGGGGTTGGCTCTCCCGCTCCCGAGTCTGCAGGCCCGCCCCCTCCTCCCCTGCCCGCTCTCTTCTGCCGCCTGAAAGGGTTAATCTCTCCTGCGGGTAAAAACAGGTCCGCGGAGTCTCTAACTGGCGACAGATGGGCCACTTTCTTCTGGCCACAAAGGGGCCGGAATGGAGCGCTCCGCGGCATACAAATAGGCAGGTCACGTGGTCCCCGGCTCTTGGCTGGACCGGGAAGACCATATGGCGCATGCCGGGGAGGAAGGGGAAGGGTGGGGTGGGGCGGGGCGGGGTGAGGGGAGCGGGGAGCGGTTGTCGCAGGCAGAAGGGCGGGAGAGCAGCGAGGCTGCGCGGACGGGGGCGGGGGCGGCGAGCGCGCAGCCTGGACGCGTGCGCAGGGGCCGCGCGCAGGGACCCGCCGGCTGCTGGGCTCCCGGCCCCGCCCGCGCACCGCATCCCCAACTCCGCTATATAACCTGAGCGCCCGCGCCGCCGGGACACGAGGAATTCGCCCACGCAGGAGGCACGGTGTCCGGAGAGCCCAGGGTTATGAGACGATCACTGCTCAGGACCTGCTAACAACAACAGGTAATTACGAGCTTTCATAGATGCTCCCCCTTTGCTGGAGAATCAAAGCCCTAACTGAAGCCCCGAGGTACCTCCGGGTGGTGTCTGTGCGCGTCTGGGCGCGAGTGCAGGTGTTTGGAGACCAGCATCTTCCTCCTAATGGCCCACAAGTACCCGCGCATAATGAGTCCCGGCACTCACGTACCCCCTGCAGGCTTCCCGATTAAATTTTAAATAAAATTTAATAGTATAGAAGCTTCTTGGGTTTTTTTTTTTTGAAGAAAAAGAATACACAATAACTGTAATTATTTGCTAGTGTCGATTTGTTTCAAATTCTAAGGAAAAGGAGAAATAGAAAACCTACTACGCAGATTTATTTTGTGTGCGTGTGTGTATGCCCTTTGGGAGTGTCAAACTCTCTTTTTCAGTGAATGAAGGGGACGTGGATAGCTTGAGTGTCCTCATCCCGGAAAATAAGTGGGGTTCAAAAATAGTTTAGTCGAAGCGGGTGGCAAGCATGATGCAAGGAGCGAGCCCCAGACTGCTACCTGTTACTGCTCTGTGGGCGGCCAAGTCCCCCGCAGACACTGGAGCCAAAAATTCAGTTGCTTTACCCGGGGCTTTTTTTTTAATACTGGGTACGAGACGCAGCAACTTGGCCGTTGCCAATGGCTGACCGTCGTAATTACTCAACCCTTTAAAGGGAGGTTTGAGGCGAACTTTGAAAGCCCAGATAAAGAGCGGGCGGCCCATTCAATGGGCTGTTTATTAGAGAAGCGCCTTCCACACCTGATCCCCGGCCGGGCGCGAGGGAGAGCGCTCTGCGCCGCGCGCCCAGCTCTCCCCTTCCAGCCAGCGCTTTTGTGCGAGGTGGAAATTTAGGGGAGGACGAGGGATGGGAAACGAGGGGGGAAAGGTGAGGAAGGGACGGGAGACGTTGCCCAACATTTCGTTGACGAGTGAATAATTCGGTAGGAAACTCCGTACTTGCCCCTCCTTCGTGCACTGGCGCTTCAATCTCTTTGCACTCTAATCTTCTTAAAAATCACCCCCAGTGTTAGGAAATTATGTAATGGCTCTGCAGTTTAAACGCCAAGTACAAAGAAGCCGGTACAGAGATGGGAGGGAACAGAGCGTGCGATTTTCAAACTCATTTTTGTAGAGTTGTGAATGACTTTGGACACATGCTGATAAACATGAAGTCTCTGCAGTGTACGCTCAGGTCCACACGCATTATCCTGCAGGGCCAGCACCATCACCGCGAGTTAATCACGGTGGCGCATACACACACGCGTGAGCGATGCACCCGTACACAATCCGCCGCCACGCACCAGCACCCCCGGCCCTGTCTCTCCTGTGCACCAGCGGGGCGTGTGCACACCACACCACACCGTGAAGCACTGCCTTTAACTTTTCTGCAGAGGCATCCATTTTGCAAGGAGCTGGTCCCTCTCTTCACATGCGTTTGTACCGAATTAAGTGGCAGCCCAAAGGCTTAGCTGGCTTTTCAATACAGCAGTTTTTTTTTTTTTTTTCTCTTTTTTCTTTCTGCTTGTTCCTCTCCCCTGTCGAATACAGGAAACGGAAACATGACCAAATCGTACAGCGAGAACGGGCTGATGGGCGACCCTCAACCCCAGGGGCCTCCAAGCTGGACGGATGAGTGTCTCAGTTCTCAGGACGAGGACCACGAAGCAGACAAGAAGGAGGACGACCTCGAAGCCATGCACGCGGAGGAAGACTCGCTGCGGAACGGAGGAGACGAGGACGACGAAGATGAGGATCTGGAAGAAGAGGAGGAAGAAGAGGAAGAGGATGATCAGAAGCCCAAGAGACGCGGCCCCAAAAAGAAGAAGATGACCAAGGCGCGCCTGGAGCGTTTTAAACTGAGGCGCATGAAGGCGAACGCGCGCGAGCGGAACCGCATGCACGGGCTGAACGCGGCGCTGGACAACCTGCGCAAGGTGGTGCCCTGCTACTCCAAGACGCAGAAGCTCTCCAAGATCGAGACGCTGCGCCTCGCCAAGAACTATATCTGGGCGCTCTCGGAGATCCTGCGCTCGGGCAAAAGCCCCGACCTGGTCTCCTTCGTACAGACACTCTGCAAGGGCCTGTCGCAGCCCACCACCAACCTGGTGGCGGGCTGCTTGCAGCTCAACCCTCGGACTTTTCTGCCCGAGCAGAACCAGGACATGCCGCCGCACCTGCCG
This sequence comes from Dolichotis patagonum, assembly GCA_004027295.1. NCBI lineage: Eukaryota > Metazoa > Chordata > Mammalia > Rodentia > Caviidae > Dolichotis > Dolichotis patagonum. The sequence continues at coordinate 15,607 of PVJX010028842.1, read as the reverse complement.
GCCGCCAGCGCTTCCTTCCCCGTGCACCCCTACTCCTACCAGTCTCCGGGGCTGCCCAGCCCGCCCTACGGCACCATGGACAGCTCCCACGTCTTCCACGTGAAGCCGCCTCCGCACGCCTACAGCGCCGCGCTGGAGCCCTTCTTCGAAAGCTCGCTGACCGATTGCACCAGCCCCTCTTTTGACGGACCGCTCAGCCCTCCGCTCAGCATCAATGGCAACTTCTCTTTCAAACACGAACCGTCCGCCGAGTTTGAAAAAAATTATGCCTTTAGCATGCACTATCCTGCAGCGACCCTGGCAGGGCCCCAAAGCCACGGATCAATCTTCCCCGGCGCCGCTGCCCCTCGCTGCGAGCTCCCCATAGACAATATTATGTCCTTCGATAGCCATTCACATCATGAGAGAGTCATGAATGCCCAGCTCAATGCCATCTTCCACGATTAGAGGCACGACAGCTTCACCATGCCCGGGAAAGGAACCCACTGTGCTTACAGTGACTGTCCTGTTTACAGAAGGCAGCCCTCTTGGTATTACTGCTGCAAAGTGCAAATACTCCAAGCTTCAAGTGATATATGTATTTATTGTCGTTACTGCCTTTGGAAGAAACGGGATCAAAGTTCCTGTTCACCTTATGTATTATTTTCTATAGCTCTTCTATTTTAAAAGATAATACAGTAAAGTTTAAAAAAGTGCACCACAAATTTGGTGTAGCTGTATTAAGATCATATTAATTATCTGATCGGGATAACAAAATCACAAGCAATAATTAGGATCTATGCAATTTTTAAACTAGTAATGGGCCAATTAAAATATATATAAATATATATTTTTCAACCAGCATTTTACTACTTGTTACCTTTCCCATGCTGAATTATTTTGTTGTGATTTTGTACAGAATTTTTAATGACTTTTATAATGTGGATTTCCTATTTTAAAACCATGCAGCTTCATCAATTTTTATACATATCAGAAAAGTAGAATTATATCTAATTTATACAAAATAATTTAACTAATTTAAACCAGCAGAAAAGTGCTTAGAAAGTTATTGTGTTGCCTTAGCACTTCTTTCTTCTCTAATTGTAAAAAAAATTGCACAATTTGAGCAATTCATTTCACTTTAAAGTCTTTCCCTCTCCCTAAAGTATAAACCAGATCCATAACTGTCAAGAGGATTAAAAAAAGAGATACATTCCTTATCAAAACATATCAATTCATTACTTGCACAAGCTTGTATATACATATTATAAATAAATGCCAACATACACTTCCTTAAATCAAAAGCTGCTTGACTATCACATACAATTTGCACTGTTTCTTTTTAGTCTTTTACTCCTTTGCATTCCATGATTTTATAGAGCATTTGAAGCTATTGATGTTTCCAGGAAATATAAATGCATGATTTTATACATAGTCACACACATGGTGGTTTATCATGTACTCATGTAATAAATCTGAGCCTCAATCTATTCAGGTGTTAATGTTGGGATTTATACCTATTGTAGTCAATTAGTACAGTAGCTTAAATAAAATTAAAACCATTTAACTCATAATTAGAACAATAGCTATTGCATGTAAAATGCAGTTCAGAATAAGTGCTGTTTGAGATGTGATGCTGGTACCACTGGAATTGATCTGTACTGTAATCTTGTTTGTAATCCTATATATTATGGTGTAATGCACAATTTAGAAAACACTCATCCAGTTGCAATAAAATAGTATTGAAAATCAGAGCAATTGTTGCATTTGTTCCTGAAGTGGTTTTTGACATATGCAGTTATTCCTAAGGGAGGTAGTTGCTTTATTTGCTGAGATTAAAATGCTATTACCATTTGTAAAATACAGTAAAAAGAGAGAACTTAACTTTGGCATATGCTATACACTGTTTAGCTTACTTAGGGATTCACTAGTTCTTTGTAGATAATGAGAAGACCCAACTAATCTCTCATTATTTGATATATAAGGTTGCAGAATGAGCAAGTCAGACAGTTCTTTTCATATTTGGTTCAGTGCCTTCACCTTTAAATTTTTTGTTCCCATTCTTTTAAATGACTGTGTTGCATGTTTTCTTATATGTTTTTTTAAAAGGTGAATTGAGTTGCTTATTACCAAGCAATACATAAAGCAGTACCTTAGCTCAGTTTATCCATACACTTAAAACCTATTAACTCATTATCATGTTCTTGGTGCTCTAGTACCTGTACATTTTGCTGAACTGAACAAGTCCCTCTTGCAAAAAAGTTCTTACCCAAAGAGAAAGTTATAGACCTTTAAAAATATTATAGGAAAATGGTTTAATTAACTGAAAGAACCCAAGAAGTAGCCTTTTAAGAATTTTCATAAATCTTGTAATGGCTGCCATAATTTTTCAGAAGAAACACGATAATGAATGATTTGTATATGAGACCATCTTATTTGTATTATATTTTAGGAACGTGCAATTGTTTCCCATCTCTCTTTGGAGCTCTATTCTCTTTTTTTGTAAATACGGTTCATTAGAAAGTAACTTATAGATAATTTTGTTCCTTGTTAAGTCCACTTAAAAATAGTTTGGCACCTCCTTTCCTATAAGAAGTGACTGACAGTTATAATTTCTAGGGAATAACATTTTGGCATTTGTACCCTGGCCCTACCACGGTGCTCTGATTATTGTCATTAGTAACTCCATTGTTCCTCCTCTGATTTGGATGCCACATTGGATGACTACCTCCATTCCCAAGCTTGTTCCTTTAATCTTCTTCTCATTGGTGATTTAGGGGTTCCAAAAAGCTGATCTCATTTAGCAAGCTGCTCCAGCAAAATGTGAGTAATTTAATGGATGGAACAATTAGCCATTCTAATAACATTGCCAGTGGAGCTGCTGTGACAGTGTTAAAAAGTGTTTGAGTGCAATGTAAAATACATCATTTTAGCATGTTTTCCATCAGCCTTCATCACATGACAGAAATACATTTAAGTTAGTCCCAACTTTATCCAAAATGCAGCCATCTCCTTCCAAGTGAATCAGGGTTGCTATTTTGGAAGCAAGCTGTTGCTTCTACTCTCTGGATTGTTCTCACTGTTCTTACTTTAAGAGATATCATACTTATATTTGAACACTGCCAGCCTTTTAGAATAAGAGACAATAAAGTGAACATTCCAATCTGATCTGATCTGTTCAGCAGCTAAATTTCACCTGTAATTAAAATTAGACATCTTCGTGCAGACTAAAAACTGTTGCTATAGTGAACTGAAGATATAATGAAAGAATAACATTTTAAGAATACCAGTTCTTGGAACAGCAAGCAGGTAAATATGGATGGTGCATTTTATTTTGTAAGGTAGAAATGAAGACTGAAGTTTATGTGTGGATTTCTTTTGGTTTTTCATTTTGCCTATATGATTTCTTTCTAAAACATAAGGATTCTTTTAGTCAGTCAAGGAGCCACTCACATGCCACCATCTTTTATTCAAAGGCAGGCACAGATGTTCCTTCTGCAGGGGAGGTTTTAATTTATGAAAATGATATTGTTTATGCATGAATGAACTCCATGCACTCTGCATAACACATACCACTTCCATCTGATGAGAGAAATACCACAGAACCAGTGCCAATGTCAGAAACATATTCTACAAATTTACTCACTTAAATGTTTAATGAATATTTGGAAGGCATTTTCAAACCACAAGAAACCTTTTAAGTTATCTTCATCATTTCTTTTATGAATCTCTACCCATGTTTAAAAGAGATTTTTATAGCTTCTACAGTTTGTGGATGCTTATATCTAACTGAAACAAAAATATTTTACTGTGTGAAGACCAACCACAAAGAAGAAATGCTGGCAACTTTGGCTGTATTGGGAAAAATATTTCTTGCAGTTTTGCTGTGTAATACTTGTTACAAGTAATACCTGGGGTTTCTGTGTTCCTTTATGTTGAGCAATTACTATTCTTATCAAGTAAGATACTTAGATCTGTTTTTTAAATGTGAAATTTCTCCAAAGAGTTACTTGTAGAAGAAACTGATATTTAAAATCAGCAGACAGTTTCATAGTTGGATATGAAATTTTGGTATTTTAAGTGCTGTATAATTCTTTTGAATAAGAATACTCTGCATAAGTTGGATTTTTATTTATATTGCAATTATGCAATATTGTCATCTACTTTTAATTCTTGAAAGACAATTGCACAAATTTAAATGGAAGATTATAATATTTTTGAAATATTCTGTCAATTTTAGGTTTTAAATGCATTACAGTAAAACGCTTGAAAAAATTTTACTGTTATAATTTAATGATCTTAAAAAAACTCCCTGTTTTCAACATCTGAAGATCTATGAACATTCTTACAAAATTAATGTATTTTCTGAGGGGAACTAGCAATTACTAAAATGATTTATGGATCATTAGCTAACAGTTTGAACCAAGCTGTTTTAGTTCTACAATTATACAAGAACTTTAAAGTGAAAAATCTATTAAACAATTAATAAAACTAGATTTCAAAATAAAAGCTGATTTTGTCTTAATGGGAAATGTAAAATAGCAAAGCTGTTTCTTAAAACCCACTAACAGCTCCTCTCTTCTCCTTTTCTCCCCATCTACCACTACCTACTGCCTGAAAACCATCTAAATAAAATCTTCAATTCCAGAGTCTGCTGAAAAATAAAAGAGCCAACCTAACATCTTGTGCAACACCAGGACTGAGAACTCTTGTTATCACTGCAAAGAGGCGTCCAGGCATCAGATGCACAGTGATTTGTATGGTAGCATGGTCACTGGCTCCTGGCCAGCCATTGTGTTTCAGAGGATACTATTGTCAAGAATCATTCAACTGGAAATCTGCACTGTATGCACTCAAAAGTTGCAATCATCTGCCTTCCTATGTCAGGAAGAATTGTGTGCTGGCAATTGACTCATGGACTCTCTTCATGTACACTACCACTTGGCTCAGTGGCTCTGATGGAATGAACTGTGTAGCCAAACTAGTGGCATTGACAAGACAAGGCCAAGGTCTCTGGGGACTTCCTGGTTAAATTGCTAATTTTAAAGTGCCTTAAAGTACAGGGTATTATGTTAATGCTGGAGTAAATCTTCAGATAGGTTAAATGTGGATTTGGCCAGAGACTACTGTGATACTTACCCAGCTATTTTAGAGGTAGAAAAATAGTGACAATAATCATCTTTATAGATCCCCAGGTTTGTATGGGTCTGACTGTGAAACGACATGAAGAGATGAGTCAGTAAATAAAATCCAGCATATCTGTGGTAATCACGGTAATTTACTTCATTGTTAAGATTAAAAGCTAACCATCCTTTGGACTTCCCTAAGGACAGCCACTCAGGGGCCTGGCCTCACACATCTACAGGTCATCAAGAAGTGCTTTCATTCACTTGCATGGGGCATCATCAGACCTGCCTTGGGCCTTATTTCACAGTGGGGATACAATAGGAAGCTAAGATAGCTACGTTTGCACTCCTGGTTTCTTTTCTTCCTTCAGGTTGTTATTTCAATTGCTCAAAGAAGTCTTTTCTGATCCCTGTTTAATTCATCAATCACCATCAATTCCACAAAATGACCAAAATTATAGTATTCTTCCCTTTTCCCAGAACATGTGTCTACGTGGCATTATCTTGTTTGTTTGTTTAGTTCATTTATTTGTTTAGTTCATTTTTAACCAATCTGTCACCCCACTAGGATGTGTGTTTCACAAGAACAAGAGCCTTGTTTCTTTTGTTTGCTGCTGTCACTCTGAGAAGACTTAGGAAATCCTCAATAAATATTTCCAAGTTACTCAAATTGTTCCGATCTGGTGGGAAGGCCTGCTTCCCTAACTGTAATGCTATAAATCATGTGAGTTTAGTCAGCAGCCCAAACGATTGTCAGCTCTGTAAATGTTACAAACATGGCACTCAACTTTCCCCTTCCATTTGAGGATCAATAATCATGAATTATCAGCCATCTTTTCTTTTTATAGATATCGTTTGAGAAGCGGTAATCTGGATTTGGGATTAAAAAGTACTAAGACATTATAAACTGTTTCCAGAACGCAGCATTTTTTTCTTTCATTAAGAATTTTCTTGGGCATGCTGCCCTTCCCCTTTCTGTTTATAACTCTTTTGACAATTGTTCCATATTTAGTGGTGTGTAAAATTGCCCTAACCGATCACCTCAACTTTGTAGTGTTTAATGTCTAAGATTAGCGCACAAATGCTGTTTCTCAGTGTCCTCTCAGTGATGTCAGTTAGCCTTATGGTGATGTCAGTGGAGAGGCACTACAGTGTGTAAGAGAACTATTAATTCCTTACCTCTGGTATCTTTAGCAACTGCAGTGCTTGCCTACTCACAAGGAAATTTTAAAGTTATAGTCTGTTGCAGTTTGCAAGTACATGACTCAGTACTGTTAACGTTCAAGGCTAAGGAGGGTAACAAAGTGTTCTACAAAGATAGGGTGATATCACATATCATTAACAGATAACTGAACAATCTCTGTTCCAGCCAGTGACTTAAATACAATCAATAAAAAAAAAACAATAGCAAAAGGTGCCTGTCAGGTGCATCTAAAATAAGTACTTATATTTATTAAAATAACTTTTTAGTTAATAGAGGCAAGGCTACTGGCTTGTATGTTTTAAAATGCCAATGTGAGATTTTTGGCTAACGGAAGATATTAATATTTCTTTGTCTCTGATTAGCATACTAAAACTATTACACAAGAAGAGCCTTTTTTTTGGCTCAGTTAATAGTTTACTTATCTTACTTACAACATATTGTTAAGAGAAAAATTGCTGTGTTGAGAAGTGCCCTCCTCCTGCCCCACTTTGCCCTAAAAAATTCATGGGAGCTTCTCCAGATATAATTCAGATGTAAGAAGGAAAATGAGATGAAGTCATGCTGGGTTAGGATGGGTGCGAAATCTAATCACTGATGTCCTAATGAGAGGACAAGATCTACAAACCCACAGCACACAAAGAGAATCGAGTGGGAACATGACCTCAGAGGTGGGAGAGATTGTTGAGTGTTTTTTCTCAGTCATGTTGGCAGGGAGCTGTACCAACAGAGGGGTGGCAAGAGTTGTGGCAAACCACAAAAAGCTAGAGGGACACAAGGAATAGAGTCTCGCTCTCTGAGTCCCCAAGAAGGAGCCAACACTGATGGCACCTTACTTTGGGCTTCAGGCCTCCAAAATGATGACACAATGTATTTTGTTTTAAGCCACTCAGTTTGTGGTACTTTGTGATGGCATCCATGGGAAGTGAATTCATAATGCTAAAGTCTACCATAAATTGATATTAAATACATATTATTATAGCAAAGTTTATTCAAATATTCTGAAAATGTTACTGTGAACATTTAGTAAGATAATATATAACTACCAGCATTTTAAGTCACTACCAGAATCGATACTCGAACAAGAAACAAATGATAGCTAGTTAGTAAACATCAGAATTATGTGTGTAAAAGTTGTTCTTCATTCATATGAATGAATTTAAATTGACATCTAGATTTTACTAAGGGTGATGTAAGAAATAATCCTTATTCATCATTTCATAAAAATGCATCAAATATCAACCATTATTTAATTTCCATATAAAAATGCCATATGTACTTGGTTTGTGGGCTAATATGTATAATAAAAAATAGGCTCAAGAAACAAATGTAGCATTTCCACAGTTTCATAATTTTTTGAAAGCTTGAGGTTCAAATGAATTTAAGTGCAATGGCTTCTCCAAGCTGTGTCTCTCTCTCTATTCTTTTTTGAGTGGGGTACTATTATTTAGGACCTTGAGCCATTACTATCTTTTTAATATTGAAACCTGGAAGTTGGGATTCTAACCTTGGTTCCATAAGACTCTACATCTGATTATGAGATTTCTCTTAGGTCTCTAAACACACAGTAGTGTTAATTTTCTTTGAAGGCTTTCAACTAAACAGAAGTTTTGATACTGTGTACATCTGGACCTTATTTTAAATGTTTGTTTTGGAGAGTTGATGTTTGCTTTTTCCCACTTTCCTGATCACCCTTACTCATTGCATATGAATAAAAAATACATCCTATTTTAGCTACCAAAAAATTGAAAACCTTATCCTAATTCTGCCTCTATTGATAAATAAATATGTTAACTTTTTAAGACGAAATATTGTGTGAGAAGACTTTCCTAGAGCTTCTGCAAAACAGAAGCTTCCTTTTCTATTTGGAAAGTATAAAGGGATCTCACTCTTGCTCTATCAAATGTGGTTTCTATTTGGAGGACTAGTCTTATGTGTGGCAGCCATTAGCTCCTAGGAGTAGAGAGTTAGAGCTGAGAAAGGGGTACATGTTGAATTGAAGAGGGTGACTACACTGTGGAAGGTAGAAAGAAGGATAGATACCAGCTATAGCTTGCATTATGTAATTTGAGCTGCTAGATAAATTCTTTCTATACATTATTCCCATCTCTCCAGTTAGGCCTTATTTTTAAAAGTCAGTTTCAACTCTATTTTTGCATTAAGCAAAGAGAATTACCTGACGCAAGATAGTCTATACTTTTGCTATTGCTTCTTATACTAAGTGGAGAAAACCCTGAATTTAGTGAAGATGAAGTTAAGCAAAACGTGTGTGTGTGTGTGTGTGTGTGTGTGTGTGTGTGTGTGTGTGTGTGTGAATGACCAGCTGAAGTATATGGAGAAGAGATGAGCTAAAACATTGGTAAATAATTACGTTGAATGGGAAGGATACTTTTCTTTCCCCAGTTATAAGAGTCAGGATTGCAAAAGAGAATTTTAGGGGTCAAGATAAGGGAGGAGTAGGAATTTATATTTACTAGCTATGCTAGCTAATAAAGAGTAAACTGTCCTGAGTTTCCTGGCTGAATGGGCTGTTAGGAGGCAGGGCACAAGTGTAGAGGAGGATCATGGGAGTATAATATTGGGAACTATATCTATTCCCTTCCTCTTTGGCACTTTCTGCCTACTATCCTTCCTGATGAAGTTGAACAGTTTTCCTCCACCATGCCTTTCTGCCATGATGTTTGTGCCTGAAGCCAGCCAGCCATGCACCGAAACCTCTAAAAGTGTGAGCTCCGAATAAATCTCTCCTGTAAGTTATGCATGTTGGATATTTTGTCCTAGGAGCAGAAAAAACACCCAGCTCCTTTATGTAAACAGGGAGGCATGTTGGTCTTCTACGTGAGATGACGTGAAAGAAGAACATAGATGGTTTAGAGCAGCTTCTCTGTGGATCAGCAGGGGAAGACCCACCAAGACTTAATCAATACTAGCATAGCAAGGGTTAGGATGAAGCAAAATTCAGAGACCATGATACTGCAGGTGTTTAGTGTAACCTCAATTCATCTTCTGTTTGTAAGGGGAACATCTATGACCATTATTCTCTCCTTGTCTCATTATATATTGAACATGTGTGGTAAGAAGACTTGCAGTTTCATCGCGTGGACTCCAGAATAAGATGAATACACCCAGAAGAGCCACATCTATGAGGCACTGGACTTTGCTGCTGCTACGATAGTTGGATGAACCTTGGAGGTATGGAAGAGAGTCAGTGGATTTTGCATACCTGAGCTACTGCTAACCAAAAAGGTGCATTGTGTTAATTAGTCTGCAAAGATTGCTGAAAACAATTTCCTTTGGCTTCCTAAGGACCTGTCCCTTTAGATGTGACTGCTGCACTTCCTTTCAAGTGGTAGCTGTTGTTTCCCTTTCTCTTTGTGACTTGCTTTGGTGAATAGCAAGATGCAGACATGGTGCTATGGCTGGTGCAGGCCTAGGCCTTAAGCCACTGGCAGTTTTCTTTCTTGAAATTTGCCATCATTTTTCCCAATCTCAGGATAGATTTCTAAATGACACACATAGAGCAGGACTACTTGGCTGTGTTCAGCCAGTGGAGAGAAGCATAAGCAATACAGATCATTTGTATTGCTTGGAGATTATTTATTATCCAGATGTAGATAAATTATACAGCCTCGGAATAAAAAAGACAATTTGGCACTTGATGCCTCTCCAGTAATTCTCTCCCCTTCTTTCTTTATGCCAGTGAGGCTCATTTCCTACCCTGAAGCTGAAGACACTTTTCAAAGTCTACCTAACCAGGGCTGGGGGTATAGCTCAGTGGCACAGGGCCTACCTGGCAAGCGCAAGGTTCTGAGTTTGATTCCTGGTACTGGAAAAAAAAAAGGCCTCCCTAACCAGACACTATAGTTATGACATAGTGCCCAGTTTTAGACAGTGTGACCCAAGAGGAAATCTACTACATGGGATTTTAAGCAACATTTTTTTTCTCTGTTAAAAAAATGCCCAAGGAAGAAATACCTTTTCCTTTCTATTTTTGCTCTTGGACTGTTTTTGGAGATAATGATAGCTAGAACCCCAGAAGCCATCTGAAAGCCACCAGTGGGGTTGCTACATGGGGACAGTTAATTAAAAACTTGCAAAACCCTGAATTTCTTAACTACATCTATCAGAAGAACTAACCCAGAGCAATCTGACACTGGACCTCTTGAGAAATAATATTTTTATTGTGAGAAGTCAATTGTTACTTTAAAATCAATTTTAGTTGTGTAAGTGGTTGATACAGACACTCAAAACACTGACACATGTTGAAGTAAGAGTCAAGGACAGTGAAGTCCAGGGCAGACTCCTTGATGTCTATGGATAAAAAGCTTGAGAGCAATGAGCAGTTTTCCTGCATCACTTTCTCTGTGTAGTCTCTTTTTTTCAGTTATAATAGGAACTATATATACAGTGCAGAAACTGAGGATAGGTTTCTGATTTATACTAATTATTTTATTTATGTGCCTGCTTACACCTAATTTAAAATTCTACAATATTGGATTGTTAGCAGTTAGTATGAAATGCTTTCAACTTCCTATCTGGAGGAGATACACATTGGAAATTTTTATTTCACCTTATAAATACCAGAAGCTACTGAAAAGGGAGCTTTGAAGCACTTGAGGGAAGGGAAGGAGTACTGTCCTCTTCGTTCCTGTTTACTTCTTGTTACTACAGTGAGACTCTGGGTAAGAGGTGTCCTAGCAAGTGACCAAGCAGTTCCTGTTAAACAGACTTTCAGTCTGAGTACAGAAACCTGACACACGCAGAGAATATGATATTTTGACTCTGTGGGATTCTAGGATTTGCTCTATTTTTTTTTCTGTAATTGTTGTAGGGACATATGGCCCTCTACCTTTTGGGCAGCAGGAGCCAGGGGACCAGGAACATCCTGACGAAATCTCCACTCAGTATGAGAAGGAAGTTGTCCCCTGGACACCTTGACAGTGTTCCCATTTAACATTAGAAATAACTAAAAGATGGACACAACTACTCATCTTACTGAAAAGGTATGTAAGCATGGAGAAAAATAAATATGGCTGACTGTTAGGAATCTTCCACTCTCACTCATAAGCCATAATACGATTAGCATATTCTGATATGTTTAATATCAGAAATTAACACGAGTCAACTTTAAAACTCTTTATTCATCTTGCATGTGAAGAACATTGTTTCAGGACAAGATATAGAGGCATAAATAAGAATGCTAGGTCGCTGCTCTCATTGTCCAGTCATGTTGCCAGCTCTGGGACAAAATACCAACACCCGTGACTTGAGGTTTTCATCAGCTCATGGTTTCAGAGATTGCTGTTGCTGGTTGGCTGGCTCCAAGGTGGCAACAGCATGGTGCAAGGTCATGGCAAAGGAAGGCTACTCACTTCATGGCAGCTGGGAGCAGAGAGGGGACAGGAAGAGCCCGAGAGGAGAGAAAGCTGGGGACAAGCACACACATCCTTTCAGATCGTAGTTGCCTGACCTGCCTCCACCAACTGCACTCCGCCTCAGAAAAGAAGTCAGCTGTGAACTCAGCAACGGATTAACCAACTGACAAATAGAGTGCTAACCACCTTCCCAAAGCCCCACCTTTAAACCGATGAGTCATTTGGGGACTCATAGATCAAATCATAATGGGTACCAATCTGATGCATAAAGAAAGATAGTAAGAAATAAACAAATAAACCCACTGTGTGTTTTCAGTAGTGGAAAATGAAGAAGATTATATTGAATAGATGTCAACTTTTAATTTTCTGGACAGGGTGGATCTTCTGAGAAGGAGACATGAAATCAACTCAGGCACCCTGACAAACACATTTCAGAGGATGTACTTTGAATGTAGTGTTTGGTGAATGTGTTCATGCTGGTATCAAAGAGAGAATACCACATAGAAAATAAACGTGTAAGTATCTTCTGAGACTATGCCTGTCTAACAGAATAAAAGCAGCTACATATCAGGATGAAAATATGCATAATATAGTTAGCTATTAACTGCGGGATGTTGGCCAGTTTAATGGACTACTTCTAGGCAATTGTTCATCATCTCTCATTGTGATATACTTGTCCATATGTTGACTTTTCATTTTAGATTTTCTCCATTTTTAGTATTTTACCTCTTGTTGTAGATTGTATTTTTTTTTTTACAATTTATGGTTATGTATTTTCTCTTTGCCCCATTTCAGTATCCTGGATATCCATGGGGTAGAGTTTTAGAGAGTTTCAGGTTGTTTTAAAACTTGTTTTTACAGAGTTGACTACAGAAAAGTGTGGTATCACAACATTGACTTTGTGTGTAAACTTTTTTGTGTGCAAATACAAATGTTGAAACTTTCTCAGTAAATAAAGAAATGGCCTTCCTGCATTTGCGAAAGGTAAGATTTTTTGAGACCTTGGTTCTTTGAGTGACTGCATAGGTAGTGGTGATCCATGCTGGCTTTTGATTGAATTCATCAAAAATTTTAAGTTTCTGTCATGGCATTTGAAATGATTGCAATAATAAGTTGGGTGCATATAGACATACTGATGCACACTTTTTTTAACATAGGAAGGATTGAACTCAGGACCTCATGTATCCTGGGAAAACACTCTAATACTGAGCTCTATCACCTATTTATTTTCAGACAAGGTCTTAAGACCCTTATATTGCCCAGGCTGGCCCCAAACTTGAATCTTCCTGCACCTGACTTTCTTCTATGCATTTCACTTTTGATCTATTTCTTTATGAATATGGTTTGTCTGCTTAAAACTGTTATACCTATAAAACTATCTTTAGTATATAAAGGATTTATGTGTGCAAAAATATGTTACTATTTCCTATTTCAAGTGGCCTATGAATTATTCTGTAATGTTTGCATGGTTCCCAAATAAATCCCCTTTAAAAATGTAGTAAAAACTTTTAAAAATTGTTTTTCCATAATTATACTTTTAGGATTTTAATCTTTTGTTATTTTAGGCTTTGGGGGGCTTTGATCTTTTGGGTTTTGACCCTAACCTGGTTCATATATATAGTACATCAATGCATTTAAATCACTTTGGAAAAGCTTTCGTGAAGCTTTATGAATGCTCTAGTTATAGTGTGGATTTTATTCCAGGGAAATAAACAGCACAATGAATGATCAAAATGTGCAGTGAATTTTAAAATTAAAAATATTTATTACAGTAAAAGACACATTGACATTAATCCCCTAAAATACTTCCTCTTACTTCAAATATACTTATCCAATCATTCTTGCCACTTTCTGAAACAATTATGGAAGTTCTCCTTTATATCTTTATCAGGTGCCTTAAAAATATGGTGAATGGTCCTGCTAAGCACTATCCAATGGAACCATGGGTTCATAAAACCATCACTGTGTCCCAAGCAGCCTTATTCACTGGATCTGGTACCAGGTGACTTCTGGATCTTTCACAAAGTCACACTGACCATGAAAGGTAAACATTTCAAATCAACTCAGGACATAGAGGCAGCCACCATAGCAAAACTAAACACATTCCCAAAAAAAGGACTTTGGGAACTTTTTCATAGGGGAATGGGGAAAAGAAAAAACCAGCAAGATGTAGCATGTACAGGTGCAAATCCCTATAATGAATGCTTTCATTATGTATATCTAAAAACACTGTGAGAGAAATTATGGTAATAACACTTTTCACAATAACATCCAAAAATTTAAATTCCCAGGAATGAGTCTAAAAAGGGTGAAAAGATGCATACACTGAAAACTATAATACTCTCAAAAAGGAGATTAACGAGGATAACAGAAAATGGAAAGATATCCATTGCTCTTGGATAGGAAGAACCAACATTGTGAAAATGGCCATACTCCCAAAACTGTTATACAGATTTAATGCAATTCTGATCAAAACACCATTAGCATACCTCACAGATCTAGAGAAAACATTCCTAAAATTCATTTGGAAACAGAAGAAACCTAGAATAGCAAAGGCAATCCTGGCAACAAAGGCAAGGTAAGAGGAATCACAATCCCTGACTTGAAATTATACTACAAAGCTACTATGATAAAACCAACATGGCACTGGCAAAAAAAACAGACCCAAGGATCAGTGGAACAGATTAGAAGATGCAGACATAATTACAAACACATTCAGCCAACTTATGTTTGACAAAAGAGCCAAACATGTTCACTGGAAGAAAGCTTCTTTAATAAACAGTGCTGGAAAAGTTGGTTTTCCACATGCCCAAGGCTAAAACTAGACCAATGTCTATTACCATGCACTAAAGTAAAGTCAAAATGGATCAACGACCTAAATATTAAAACAGAAACACTAAATCTACTGGAAAACAAGATAGACAGAAATCTTGAAGACATAGGGGTAGGCAAAAGAGTTCACAAACAAAACACAAACTGCACAAGAAGTACTTCAAAAAATCAGCAGCTGGGGTCTTATCTTATTAAAAAGTTTTTGAACATCAAAAGAAATCATCAACAGAGTGAAAAGAAAACCCACAGAATGAGAAAAGATTTTAGCCTCTCAGACAAAGGATTTCTATCTCAAAAATATATAGAATTGAAAAACAGGCACTGCATGTTCAAAGACCCAATCCAAAAGTGGCTATCTGAGATGAACACACACTTCTCAGATGAAGAAATACAAATGGCAAATAAATACATGAAGAAATGTTCAACATCATTGGTCATTCAAGAAATGCAAATTAAAACAACACTGAGATTCCATCTTACCCTTGAAAGAATGGCTATCATCAAGAAATCAACCAATAACAAATGGTAGGTTGTGAGAAAAAGGGAACTCTTCTCCACTGTTGGTGGGAGTGTAGATTAGTACAACCACTGTGGAATTAGTGTGGAGATTCCTGAAAAAACTAGGATTGGAGGTCCCATTTGATGCAGTTATTCTCCTTTTGGATATTTTCTCAGAAGAATTGAATACATCATGCCACAGCGATATATGTGCCCCATGTTTATAGCAGCACAATTTGTAATAGCTAAATCTTGGAAACAACCAAAATACCCATCAACCACAGAATGAATAAAGAGATGTGGTATTTTTATACAATGAAGTATTACTCAGCTATAAAGAAGGATAAACTTGAGGTTCTTATAGGTAAATTGATGTAACTTGAGACCATACTTATAAGTGCAATAAATCAAACTCACATGTGTAGATATCATATTGTCTCCGTAATGTAAAAAAAAATCTGAAAGAGTAATAAGATCCAAAATGTACAATAGATATTGTGAAAATGAAAGGGAAAGAAAGTGCTCAAAAGGAAAGAACAACCAGGATAGGGGAAAGGAGAAAAGAAAGAAGGGAAAGGATTCTATGTACATATATA
>PVJX010028841.1:0-23488 GCA_004027295.1 Dolichotis patagonum | reverse complement strand
TTTGACCCAGCTATTCCACTTCTAGGCATATTCCCAGAAGAACTGAAAACATCATACCACAGTAATATATGTGCACCCATGTTTATAGCAGCACAATTTGTAATAGCCAGATCTTGGAAACAACCTAAGTGCCCATCAACTGAGGAATGGATAAAAAAGTTGTGGCATTTTTATACAATGGAGTACTACTCAGCTATAAAGAATGATCACAGTGAGATATTTATAAATAAGTGGACGTGACTTGAGACCATTCTCTTAAGCGACATAAACCAAATCACATGTGTAAATACCATATAGTCCCCCTAGTATGAGAGTTGATAAGAGTACATAAGATTTTATGGTAAGCATGAGTCCCCATCACATAGCTTTGAAGCCTTTCAATGTTTTCATTCATCAGTTGGAATGGTTTTATTCTGTTTTGTTTGACTATATCATGCGTGATGGTATGAACAGCTGTTTTGAAAAAAATAAAACATTATGACAGCTATGCTGATTTATTATCATCCTTCTTAGAAGTCCTACCATGCTTCTATTCTTCTACTACCATTGGTTCTATCTATCACATTGTGTCTTACTGGGATTTGAATATGTGTGATAGTTTAAACAAAATTTTTTTATCAAAAATGAGATATTATAGTTCCCATTGTTCATTTTCTGTTATTTGGTTCAGAAAGCCCTATAATTCTTTCACTCTTTGAATGGTTTTATACTATTTTGTTATGTTTGATATTATTGTATTTAAAACTATGCTCAACAATAGTAGAGAAAGAGATATTGTGATAGCTACTGTTAATGTCCGGTTGTCTTAATGTAAAGTACTGTGTTGCCTATGTTGTGCTGTTCGGGTCTGCTCTGCTCTGTCCTCTTTGTTTTATTCTCTTTAAAATAAAAATTTTTTTAAAAAATAAGAGATCTCTGGGGATGCTTTTTAAAAGGTTAGAAAACCTGGGTTTGGAAAATGCTCACAAAGTATACTTCCTATTGTGAGGCTGATCCACTCACAGAGTGTTTGGTCTTTATTAGCAGGAGGAGCTCTACTCTTCACAAGTGTGAATTCAAAGAAGGGAAGATTATGCCGTGTTGTTTAAGCTGAGTCTTACAGGTTCATTTTAGCTAATCCTGCCCTTCTTGTCATTGGACAAATAACATAAAGAAAATGAGAAAAGACACAGGGATATAACCCATTAGGAATATGATAATACATTCTCAATGAAAATGTGATAAACATTAGAGGTTAAGAAAAGTAAGTTTACAGAGTAGATATTCCCTTCCAGTGGTATATATATGCCCAAACAAATAACAATGAAAACAGTTACTTAAAAGTAGTTCTGCCAAAGGCTCAGAGTCCTAAAAATGGAGGGTTGAACCATCAATAGAAATCCACTTTAATGTGTATTTTAAAAAGAGAGAAATGCAGATAAAGAATGTAGTATGCCAATAAGGATTATACATCTACCCATAATTATTATAATAATTTTCTTTTTGTTTTTTGTTTTTTGGTACCGGGGATCAAACTCACAACCTCGTGCTTGCCAGGCAGGCGCTTAAGCCACTGAGCTAAATCCCCGGCCCTAATTTTCTTCTTTTGTTAAGTGTTTAAGTTATTTAAGAAATTATCATTTCCTTGTTTGGTTAAATATACCTGTGGATGATAAATTAAGTTTCTTAGTACATTGAAGATTGGTGAAGTAGTATATTGACCTGACAAAACAAGATATGCTAACTCAACACCAGCCAAGCAGGATTATAGTTACTCACTCAGATATTAGTTTTGAAACAGTTCTCTCTGATTCATTGAAAAAAATACATATATAACATTCTTCACATGAATATGAATAACTATATCCTTATCTGACTTCCATAAAATAATTTGTTACTTCATAGCAGAGTATAAATGGGTACCTTTTCAAATATCATTTTCTCTGGCTTATCTATGTCATACTTTATGTCAAATTTGTAGTAACAATTTTATGCAAGGTTGCATTCTCTTCAGTTTTTTAAAATGCCTTGAGTTGAAAAAATAGAGGAACTTTAGATGGTTAATTTCAGCAGGTTTATTTTTGGAAAAAAATGGACTTTACTTTTTGAATAATACTTTTAAAATTAAGTAAAACATTACTCTTTAAAATAAAAGTTAAAAATATTAACTCCTCCAATAGAGGAATAATTTATATCAGAGGAATTACTTATGATATCATAGGAATATAGGAACACAATTATGCTACATTTACCATATTAAAAGCATATATGTTATATACATTATGTTTAAAATATATCATATCATATGCACACTATACAGCATATAATTTCAACATAAAACTGTTATAATCCCATGTTTTAAATAAGCATGTTTGCTACTGATATAAACATTAGAACAATTAGTTTTTTGGTATATTTATATGAAGAAAAGGTATGCATTATCTTTCAGTTTCATAACAAATCTACTTATTTATGAGGATGTTGGTGTAGGAGAACTAGAAAAGAATCTTCTATCTGTAAATATTATTCTAAAATCTAGCATTTCTGAAGCAGAGATTACTTTCTAAAGGCTCAGTTTAATGTAATTTAATATATGTTGTACTATAAATTAATTTACGTATATCCAACATATAACTTTGAAATGCTTTTTTAAAACCTTTAAAGTTTGTTAAATAAATGCCTTTTCTTTCTGTGGAATTAAATAAAGTTTAAAAATTGCTTCATTCACTCTTATTTGAAATCTTAGTACACTAAGGCTTATTTTCATGTTGGAAAATCTCTACCAAGGATTTAACCACAATACAATGGCAGTGTAAAAGAAGAGGAAACATAATATTCCTGATGTTTAAAAACCACAGGATCAGATTCTTTTTGAAAATGAACTAGAAATCCTTTGATTTCTATGTCAAATAATCAACTAAAATTAAGCCTAAGCATTGAAATGTTTTAGTATGCTGCATTTGTTCGCTTTGACAGGATTTGATATTAGAGAGCTTAGTGAAAATCTACTAGTTGTCATTTTTTAAACACTAGTGGTTATGTCACAGAGAGCAGATCATCTTTTTGTGCCTGTACCTTTTGTGCTGAGGCAGAAACGATGAAGAGTTCAGTGCCAGCTGTGTTTACGTCAGGTTGCTGATCTTCATATGTCTGTAACGTACTGCTTGGACAGTTCTGAATGTTCAGACTTTAAGGCATGGATGAATTCCATGAAGAACAGCACAGTGCACTTTACAGCGCAGGGTAATCAGTACCAGAATGTCTCAAAACCAAAGCAAAGCTGGCTTGTGCACATTATATGTAAACAAATATACCTTCAACTCATTTTGTCAATTTATCATGATGGATTACTTTTTTATTGATCTTCTTAGAGCAAAGCTATTTTAAATGCATTTCCTATTCTTATGAAAATTCTTATGAGATACTGATGTTCCTTTTAAGTAGAGCACAAATTAACCTTGATTTCTAGGTTGGCTCAGAGTAAATTATTGTATCCAAAAGATACAGAAAAACAAAAGACAACTGTCTAATTATTGACTGATTCAATACTGTCTTATTACAGTCTATATGAGTCCAGAGAAGTTGGGGGGTGGTCGATTATAACACATTTTCAAGTTCAGAAAGTATCACAAATGATATTACCTGCAAATCTCAGAAAAGCATGGGTCAGCCTTAATGCAATACATACTGTATCAGTGGCATTACATGTCAGTGTAGCTTTACCGAGAGTGTTGCAAAAGCATGTGAAAAAAATGCATTTATTAACCTCTTCTTGGAAATGATTTCTAGAAATACTCTAACTATGGAACCTATTGTTATCCACTTACAAAAATTAGAATAAGAAAGATAGGGGAATCTCATTATTTACAAGAGAAAAAAAACCCTAAAGACCTACTTGTCAAAATGATGCTTTATTTTAGCTACGTGCTTCTGAGCCCATTCCCCTCATTTAAGATGACATCATCCTATCAACGAGCTATAATATAAAGACTTCCACCAGGATAATTTTCCTTTGTTCCTGAGCTTTTGTCTTGAAATTAAGGCTGTGCTACTATTTCTTAGTCAATGACCACAAAACAGCTGAATAAGAGAATATGAGGGTAATGTACAAGATAACATCTAACTTCCTCTCTACAAAGTTGATTTTTCACTTCTCATTTGGCAATCTCAATAGCTAGGATTCTACAAAGAACTAAATTAACAGATAGTACTAAATGCTGCTTTAACAACTTGATAAAATCTTTTTTAGTATCTTTGTGTAATGCTTATTTCAAGACTTTTCTATTTTCACATCAGTTGTCCCAGACAATGAGATAAACCTAAGCAAATGAACAAAGCTGAGA
Source organism: Dolichotis patagonum (assembly GCA_004027295.1). Taxonomy (NCBI): domain Eukaryota; kingdom Metazoa; phylum Chordata; class Mammalia; order Rodentia; family Caviidae; genus Dolichotis; species Dolichotis patagonum. The sequence goes on along the minus strand of PVJX010028841.1, from coordinate 19,166 downwards.
AATACATTCACAAATTGGTTATACATATAGTCCATAATTTATTTCCAGTTATTTCATTGGCATATCTAAAATAGCTTCATCCGTTGTTGGGTAACTCAGTAGTTTATATAGCTATTGCTGGAGTTTATACCTTAAACAACCATCATAGCAAGTCCTTTGCAAAACTTAGCTAGGCATGCTTCTCAAACTTGCTTAGGAAAATGGGTAGATGAACTGCATTTTCAAGAAAGAAATGTCAGTGTATCCAAACACCTCAGTTATGTCTTCACAAAATATTGTTTTCTCAAATAATATTTTTAATATTCTTTAAAAATATGAACATAATACATTTGACCTTTGAACAATGTGAAGACTAAAAGCTTTTACCTACTTATAGTTGAAAATCATCACACAATTTTTAATTATATCATTATTAATAGATGCTTGTTGTTTTATGACTTTTTAAAAATCAGGTTTTAAATGTAATTTTTATTACAAGTTAAAGATAGAGTTCTTAAAAATCTCAATTTGATCAGAAATGAAATAATTTAAAAATGTAAAGATATATTGAGAACATCGTAGAAACATGTTTACCATTACCATAAACATATTTTTAGATTTAAAATAATAAACAATCTGTTCTGAGTAGATAGTGCAGATAGATCCAGTCATTTGGTTAATGGGCCAAAAACAAGCACGTAAGGTTTTTGGCTCCAATATTTATTACTTATTTCTGGAATTTCACATTATTTCTTGATTGGTAACTGTCTAATGTCACAGATGGCAAGCCCACATTCACCTAGACCCATCCTACTCTACCTGGAATCTAGACACCCAGCTGGTGTACGAATCTCATTTTGGTATATGTCTGTAATTAAACCTATTGTCATATTGTTGATGTGGCTGGAGACCTTGTGTTTTATGACCTTAATTTTTCCTAACCTCTTCACTTTTCTCTCCAGGCCTTTTTGTTAGAAGTGCCCTTACAGAAACGTGTACTACAACCTGAAATATATTCTGTCTCACTGGTCTACCTTTTCCTATGCAGTCAATACCCTCTACTATTTCTTGTTACAATGGAGGGCTGAAATACTGTGTTTAAATTTCATGAAATCTCTGTATATGGCAGTCAGATTTCCCCCTACCTGAAGACCAGAATTACTGTGTATTGTTTGAAGTTTTTTGATTTCCCAATCTTTGTTCTTTTACCAATTTTTGTCCCATTATCCTGTTAGTTCTACTGCATCTTACAATAAGGCGAGTGTTGATAAAAATGCTGATATCTGCAGCATATTGACTGCATTTAAATATTTCTACAGCAAGACTTCTAACCTTTGCCACCCTTGCACTTTGTTTTCTTTCAACATCAATCTCTTCCATCTCTCCATTTCCTACACTGGGTGGTACATCTTGAGATTTTTCTCTAAGACAGTGGGATATAAAAATACATCAGCGCTGATCATTTTTTTAATGAACCATGTGTATCTCTTCTATTCACTCAGTTTACTGTTGCCCTAAATTTCTATGGGATGATTTTCCACTTCATGCTTGCAAGTGTTGCCAGTGTGAGTAAACCAGGTCCATACCTCTTTGGTCGCTGTCTGTAGATCAAAATGTGGTATTGATAACCCTCAGGGTGTTGGGGAAAGGTGACAGGTGCTGGGTGTGCGGTTTGCTCTCACAGCTGAAAGATAATCTGTGATGTTTAATGGGTTTTGTTCACACAGTCCTGCTTAGTTATCATGGCGGAGAGTCAACATGACAAAGAAACCGTAAAAGAATATCTAATTGGACTTCTTCTTCTGATCCAAGTCAGGCTTCCTGTCTTGTCTTTCCCTCCCGTGTGTGCTAAAGATTCCCCAATCCCCACTCTGCACACACACGTAGCAATAACCCATCACTGTCAGGTTGCCTAACCCCTCCCCAAGAGATAATCTCTATAGCAGACCCTCAATCATTTGCCCAGCCATAGGTGTTCCCATCCCTCCGGGACAGCACATCTCCCATGTCTGCATTAAAGGCCTTTCTTGTTCTCTGATCTCCTTGTTATCTCTGCACCACCTCAGATTGAATACCAATAATAATCAATGTTAACCCAGTGCAGGGGCAGCAGGGAGGTTGTTCAGGTCTCTAGAGTCTTCTCTCGATCCTGACTACCAGTCAAACTCCTATAATTTGTAAATCTTTCAAAACATAACTACTAATAACCCACTATGGACTGAAAGCCTTACTAAAATAATGAAAGTCTCTTAACACAAACTTTTATGAAGTGAAAAATACATGACAGTTTTTTAGGTTATTTGTACTGTCATGGACAATATATTGGAGACATAACTACACAGAGATACTTAGCACGTCACAGAGCATTTTAAACTGGCACCTGAAGCACCTGAGCTCACCAGAACAGTAGCAGGAGATGGCTAAAATCAGAACATTAGCATAATGTATATTCCAGCTAATTGTACGCAGTTATGATTTAATATAGGATCTTTATATTTTATGTTTCTCTAGTAAAATCAAATGTAGTCTGTGTGTTTTAGATCTGATAAATGTTAACATGTTATAATCCGTGTATATTTAGACAGCTTTTTTCAAATTGTCACAAATCTAAAAGAAAGAAACAAAGAAACAAAGAAAAAAGAAAGATTTCTGCAAATAAATGAACAACATAGTTGAAACTATTTTCAAAGAGTTTTTGTGGGAATGAAAACTAGTACAACTTGTATGGAAAATCAGTATAGATCTTATGCAGAAAATGAAATCTATAAATTCCACTTGCCCTATAAATTCCTCCTCTAGGTGTTTTGTTGAAAGATTTAAAGTTATCATATTGCAATGTGTACATGTACACCATGTGGATAGTAGCACAATTCATAATATCTAAGTCGTGGAAGTGTCCTATATGACCACCAACTGATCCATAAATAAAGAAAATGTGGTATTGTACACAGAAAACTACTACTCTGACACAAAAAGATAAACTTGACTCATCCTTAGCAAAAGAGATGCACCTTGGAACCATCATATTACATGAAATAAATTAGGCACAAAAGCTTAAATATTGTGTGGTTTGTCTTACATAAGAAAGCCAAATTATAAAGAGCAAAATAAAAGATGGATAATAGGAAGTTGGGAGGTAGATATTTCTCAAATGGTAAAGGAAGCAAGAGATGGGGGAGAAGGCAGGAACAGAATGGAAAGGGGATGAGAAAAGGAAATAAGATGTGCTTTGTACCAACTCAACAAAGGAATGCAAGCATTATATACAGTAACATGTGCTAACAAATAAATGAATAAATTTATTTCAAAAATAAGATCAACTTTATCATTGATGCATTGTATGCCTTACCCCATGTTGCCAACATTAGATATTCATTAGACTCTTTGAAACTGAAATTTATGAAGCTAATATGAAGGTTTTAAATTTAGTTTCAGAAGCAAGAAAAAGAAGTAATATTAATTTGTTACAATCTTCACAAATTCTCAGAATTCCATGGCTTTTTTTAAGTTACACAGTAATCTGTGATACTTCCACTAAGACTTTTTAGTCCTAGTAGCTGGACAGTTTAGCGTATTCTACCATTGGGATTTTTTTTTTTCCAAATCCGTATCTGCTCCTTTTTCCGCTGCTGCCTTGGCAGAGTTGAAGATGTGCTGAACCTGCTACTCCTACTCAGTATTCACTCAGCGCTCTCGGATTTGGGAGCCAGAGACAGGGACTGTGCCAGCTTTCTCTCACCCACGAAATCTAACCAGATTATAGGAAAAAGATGCAAAACAGAAAGAAAAATAGCAGGTTGGTTCTAAACCTGCTTACATATTTTAACTTAGTGAAGTATTTTGCATTCTCTTTATTTATCCCCAAGGTCTAATTTTCTTGACATTACATAGGTTTCAAATCACTTCTGAAGTAAAAGCACAAAATGAGACTTTTTAGGAACTTAGATTTAGCTGCATAATGTCATTCGTAGAATATGACATTGTCTTCTACTTTATAAAATATTAATATACATAAACACTGTCATCAGAAGACTAATTATTTAATTGATACCCTGCAGCATTCATACAGATGAGCTGTGGACCAATCAATGAAAAGGAATCCATATGCTTTCAGTAATATAATAGATATGAAGAAAAGTTTTAAGAAATAAAGACAATAGGAAAGATGACGCTTTCATGGAATCAAGCAGACAAGTTTTCTTACAATTTATGCCTGGAATAGATGAGCATCTGGAATCCGACAAGTTTCAAGACAGCTCAAGTGATTAGGACTAAAAATAAGAAAGGAGAGATGCAGAATTTATCAGGTATTTCATTTAGTTCCAAAGACCGTGGTCCAACATTTTAAAATTTAGAGAAAACTGATGCAGTGAAAGTGTTGGATGAGATACAGTCCCTACCACTACAAAATTCAGATGAAATTTATTTTCTCCATTGGGCAGATGTACATACCCTTGTTTACTCATTTCTAATTTTGCAAAATGTAGCCAGCACAGATGTACTTATAGAACATCTATACTTTCCTTTTTTTAGCATTTAAGGAAACAAAATTATGTTTGGTACAATATTTTCAAGAAAGTTAGGTTTCTCTGTTAGCACAAGATGAGCCATTTCCAAATTAAAGGAAGAGTTCATTACTCTTTACAAATTATTACCTAAAGGATAGAAACCTAACCAAATTTTGTTCTTGATATTAAGAACACTATATATAGATCAGAATATGTTTACTTATCTTCTGCAGAAAGTAGCAATTATGAAAGTAATATTCATCAAAATCTCACAAACTGGTAATAGTTACTTTAACATTTTCGTGTCTAATTATAGTCTTTTAAAATAGTTTAATTGACACGAAACACTTCTACACATTTATGGGGTACACCATGACACTGCAATACACTCATAAAATATATAATGACCAAGTTAGGGTAAGGGTACAACCATCACAGCAAACATTGATAATTGAACCAACCCAAAAAGAAATTTAGGAAGTCTTACACTATTTCTGCCTTTTGCTCATGGTTAGTGATTCTTGCTCCAGTAACTGTGACAAAAGCTGCAATAAGCCTAAAGACAATACAAAAGCCAGGAGTACAATAGCAGGATGGAATAAATAATGCAGAGACGTTTGATGTTTTCTTTGATAGGTGAATCTATTCCAGAAATTCCAATATCAAGACTTAAAATGATTACATAACTGTTGTATTTAGGAAATCTAACTTAAATAATGTTATTATTTGTAAGCATCAGGACCAAAAAATTGAAACTTGCCTCAGGATAAGAAAGACTAATTAGGTTTGCTATCAAATTTATGAATGTCAGACATATTTTTGATATGAAATATGACAAAGTACAAATAAAAACAGGAAGAAAAAATAAATTCAGGAGGTTTTATTTCTAATGATAAATTTAAAAACATAGTTTGAAAAGGATAGTGGAAACATTAGTTATACCAACATATGTCATGATATATTTAGTACTAAAAAGAAATTTTACAAAGCAGATTTCAGTTTAGATTTTATCTATTTATTTCTTCCTTCTTGATTCTTCATTCCTCAAACATTCTTTTTAAGTTGTCAGTTTATTCCTGAACTTAAAAATTTAAATATATGTATGTAATATTGACTTTATTATATTGAATGAATGAATCTTTGAACATATAAATATAAGGCAAAAACTACTAAAGAGAGAATGAAATGATTTTGCTTATATTTTTAGTGTTAGCTTAAATTTTAACAGTATTATTAGACTTTGCACAAAACAAAACTATGGATACTTTATTTCTACTTTTTCTACTGAAAGAATAATTATTAAATATCAGAAAGAAGAAAAGATTTAAAAAAGGAAAGTTTTAGAAAATCATGATTGCATATGAGCTAAGAGGAATAGTAAACTATGTTGAAAAGTAATTTTATGGCTTAATAGGGAAGGTAAAATGATACAAAAGAATTACCTTGGAACATCAGAGAAAAGAGTAGAGAAATACAAATGTGGAAGTTACTGAATAGACCTTAGGAAAATAATTTTAAATAACAAAACCACAAAATCTGGCTGCCTCTGAAGTATCTAAAATTGCTGTTTTATTTGTGATTTCAACATTAACCATTTTTGCTGAACATATAACATGAAATGAGTATTCATTAATAATCATGAATATGTAAGGACTGGAGAGACGCTTATTTTTCAATTTTTATTGTTAAAAAGCTCTACATATTTAAATTTACATTCAGCTGTTGCAATAATTGAAAATAATTGAAACATATTTTAAGAATCCTAGTTGTTTTAAGTCATTATATGCATATCTAAAAGGAATATCCATTGTAAACCATGGTTATGTTTACCATTTGGAAGCCATATTTTTAGATTTGTTCCAGATTTTCTAAATTTTAGGATATCACGATCTCTTTATTCTCAGAGAATCTTTTAATAGTGTGACAGGATCCTCTCCACATGTGGATGGGTTAATATTCTGGAATAATATCTAAGGAATTCTGGAGTAATATATGAGGAATTTGCTTAAGAAATTAATAAAGGAGAAAATGTTCATAGCATGATTGAAAATTTAAGAAAATAAATGGTATAGCAAAACTAACTGTAAGATAATATACTTTCTATTGCTAACATTAGTTTTTCGCTATTAAAATATTAACAGTCCATATGATAAAATATGAACCAGCTTAGCAATTATTCAGCATATACAGCATTGTGGGAAAAAATGTATTGTTAATAGAAACTTGATTATCTATAAAAGTAATTATTTATGCCTGTTTCTTTGCCTTTAAAAATAATTTCTAAGGGCTTCCAAGCACATTTCAAACAAAACAAAATGGGGGAGTTGTATGGAAAGAAATTATACTTTGTTATATTAATGTACTGAATGATACAAAAATTTTACTTTAGAATTTCAGGAAAGAGTAGTATTTTTGTCTCATGTTCACATTTTTTCTGTGAAACTTTAGGAAGTGCAAACCACTTGCAGCATAGCTTCTGGGTCTTCTTGTGCATATTGTTCTTTCACAAAGCAGTAATAAACAAAGAAGACACACAGTTTTACTCATTTAGTGAGTAAATTATTTGGCAAATATTTGAAATTTTTGTCTGTAAATTTGAGGAATAATTCATGGAGAGATGGGTATTAGTGTTTGTATTATTCAACCATAAATAGATATTATAAATGTTTTATTAAATATTAAGCTGTTGCTGAAGTGCTTAACATACAAAGCTGAGTGAATGCCTTAGTGTTTTGCAGAGGATTTCCATTTTTATTAGAAGAAAATGTGCCAAATTTTGCAATGAATTTGGCAAGTGTGAGGAATACAAATAGCCAGTGATTCAACAGACATGGTGCATCTGTTCTTACAGGAACATTTTGAACCATACACCAAACACGTTAAAATTCTAATACAGCTTTTACTTTGCATGATGTGATAATGATTTAGTAGCCATAAAATTCATGTAAAGTTGTGACATCAAGACTACTATACAGAACACAGTTTTCATATCACAGCTACTCTTGTAACGCAAGGACTATTTTTCAACTATGCATCATGAAAAGTAAATTAAGCTTTCAATTCCAACCATTATCAGAACTTAAATCAAAAGTGTTTCTTAAAAGACTTTATTTGAAATATTGATGTATTTACTGTGAGTCATGCACATATCAAATATTAAAAGTGATCTGAAAAGAATGATATGAATAACAAAGAACTCAAACATTGCATATATAGATATAGATAGAGACATAGTTATTTTATGATAATTATTTAAAATACTCATGAAAAATTCCCAAATATAAAGTATGTTGTTAGCTGGGCATGGTGACTGAAGGCTGTAATCCCAGCATTCAAGAGGCTGAGGCAGGAATATAGTTGCAAGTTGGAGACCAGCCATGGATACAAAGTGAGCTCAAGGCAAGCCCAAATCTCATAAAGAGTCCCTTTTCAAAAAAAAGAAAAACAACAACAACAACAAAAACACACACACAAACAAATAAACCAAGTACATTATTTGCAGATAAGGAAAGTATATAATTTCCATAGTCTTGATTTATTTTATGTGGCATAAAATTTCAAGTTTCATTTATACTATATCATGTTTTGAGCTAAATAATAATATATATATATATATATATATCACATTTTTAATTTTTTTTAATTTTGTTTTTGGTACTAGGGATCAAACTCACATTTGCACTTGGCAGACTGGGGTTTATGTTGCTGAGTTGCACCCATGGCTCACATTTGCTTTATGCATCCATCAAAGAGCATCAAAACTGTTCTCATTCCATGGGGGTTTTTTTTGTTGTTAGTTAACTATACTGAACATCTTTTCTGTCACAATGATTGTATATTGCTCTATCTTGTTAATTTTATGAACTCTTTTATTGACTATAATCTGTGTGTTTCTGTGTGCACAAAGGTTTGCATTCCTTAGGATTTTTAGGGTACCACAAATACAAATAATGATATACATCCTTTCTGAGCGAAATGTATACTTATTGTTGTTCAGGACACCAGTACACTGTTTGTAGAAGTGGTGTGTATGAATATCTTTATCTTGCATCTCATTTTGTGAAAAGGAATATTACTTGCTACAAAGAAAAATAAACCTTGACTCATTGGTAGAAAAAATTTTACCTTGAGACTATGATGTTAAGTGAAATAAATCAGATGCACAAGCTGAAATACCACATAGTTTCTCTTGTATAAAAAAACCAAATTAGCCAGGAATTTAGCGCAGTGTCATAAGCGCCTGCGTGGCATGTGCAAGGTCTTTAATTTGATCCTTGGTATGAAAACAAAACAAAAAAATGGTAATTCTTAGAGACGGACCAAAGTCATGGGGCTGCAGATTTAGCTCAGCACGCTAAGCACCTGCCTGCCAAGCATGAGGTCGTTAGTTCGATTCCTGGTTTAAAAAAAAATTATAAACAAAGAGTAAAATTAAAGATAGTACGAAGTTGGGAGATAACTTTTTCTCTCAGATGGAAAGAGGATCAAAGGATAAAGAAAGCTGGACAGAGGGAAGGGAGCAGGGATTAAAAAAAGGCATTAAGATGTACTAGGTATGTTAACATCTCCACAGAAGGAATATGATCATTATGTACTACACACAAGCACTAATAGAAATAAAAATTTTTAAAAAGCTTCATTCTTTCATCTGTGCTTGTGCATGTGCACAATGTCTGTGAAAAAGAAGTTTGATCATTACTATTTTAACGGCCTTTGTTTTCATTCTGACTCTTAAATGCTCTCAGTAAAGTATGAATGAAGAAAAATCTCTAGTCAATTGCATATGTAGAAGAGGTTATTGCTCTCGAGTTTAAATGATAATCTATTTTTCCCTTAAATTCCATATTAAAATTAGTATTTTCATAATATCTGCTGTTTCCTACAATCCTGATTCAGTGGGAAATATCTGCTTCAAATCAAGTACTTGTTTCATATAATAGCTATTATTATTCTCAAAAAGCATTTAAAATAGGGAGACATTAAAACTGCATTTCTCAAGAACTAAAAGAAGACATTTTAAAATCAAATGAATACAGTAAGTAGCCAGAAAATTAATGGGAAAGGTAAAATATGAGAATAATCAACCATATCATAGATACAGAGATTTGTTAGAAAATATTCAAGAATGTGTATATATTTTATTATATCATGTGTATTGAACATGTAGATACAGTCAGTGAGAGAGATGTATTAACAAATATATGCAAAGAGTTCATAAAAGTACATATTTGCATTATATTTTTATTGCTAAATTATCTGCAAAGCATGATATCATGTATTCTTGTATGAGAAGTTTGGGGAAGTTGAGAACAAATGAAGAGAAAATAAACATTTAATTTAAAAAATAAGGTTGGAGACATGGTCAGGAGCCTGATAAAAATTAGAATTTAGGGTCTCCAAAAGAATTGTAAGTGCTATGCAAATTCACTAAAGCATGTTAACCTGTTAGTAATGCCTTTAGAAGTGCTTTTAAAATATATTAAAATGAGTGTATAGAAGAATTGGTAACAAATACAGAGAATAGGTTTAGGGTATTGCTTTCCCCTGTGAAAGATCATAGTTAGGGAGAGGTTTGGTGTGGGTGTGGGTGTAAAAGAATGGAAGGAAGGGATATTTCAAACAGAAAGGGGAAATTTATGTTCATGTGAGATATATTGAATGTAGGGAACACACAAATGTAATAATAAAGCCATCTATCAATTACTAGCATTGGACACCAGAAACAGAGAAGGTGGATATGAAAATGACTTACAGGTTGAGGCATGAGGTTGAGGCATGAGAGATATTCTGAAAATATGGATAATATAGGGGAAAATAGCAAATGAAATGATATAATCACATTAATTTAGTGCCAGCAGTGAGAAATTTAGATTTTAGCAGTCATAACTGGGGACTAAATACAGCAGAAAATATGACACTTAAATTGAGATATCCAAGAGAGTTAATTGGATCAGATTTCTCTTTAGTCTAACATGCTGTATTCCATTGTATCAATTCCTTCTGATCCTTTTTAGGCTTAGATCCAAGTAGTTATCTTTGTGAACTTTGTGCTATCGATATTGATTTATTTATTCCTCTTTCAGAATGAATTGTTGTAAGCTACATACACTCATGTTTCATATGCCATTATAATTAGAATAGTAATAAATCCTTCACTGATATGAATGGATATCTGTAACAGATTTACTCATTTATTGCTCATTATTTAAAACTAAGAATCAAATGATCAGATTCACTGTAAAAATTAATTTCTCAGAGATTTGAAATAATATGTAACTATGTAATGTTTTACTATTTTAAGCTGTAAAATGAGATTACAAACATGAATTTGTGCTCAGAATTTTTTGAGAATGGCTTTAGAGAAATTCTATTATACTGCAGAATTCAAACAAAAACATTTAAATTTCCAAATACCATGTATTGAAGTTTGTGCGCTTCATTATTGCTTCATTTATATTGATGCTAGATACTTATCATGTGGGCTTCCCAATAACAAAACAGGAAATAGACACGTCAGTCTCAGAAAACATATGCGGTAAATATGACAGATATGTCATCAACTGTGGTGGAGCAGGCTTGAATCTTTGTATCTTGCCTGATAATTTGCTAGCATCTTATTTTCACCAGAAGTTGATATAATGCATCTCCCTACACCAATATCCATCTGCCTTCATTTGATATTAAGACTTTTAGAGAATTCTTGTTTCAATTTCCTTTGTTTCATCAGTCATATCTTGTTCATTTCTTTATACTTTATACTTAATGCAAGGTAGAATTAAATTTTCTAATTTATTGAAAGTCCTTTCAGCTTTTTCTGTGATTTTTCAAAAGTTCTGTAAGTTTTACTACATTGTTTCACAATTTCCTTGGTATGTTACAATTCTGTATATTGTGATTTAATTGAATCAAAATACTAGATGTAGTTATTTCAGTGTACTTAATAAATCTGATCTCTTAAGAGATCACATCTATTTCTTTCACACGTTCTCTTTGTAGTCAATTTACAGGCACTTACTTTTTTCACCTATATTCAATGAAAGAGATACATACATGCATAGTTATACAGATACATTAGGAACATGTAATATTTTTTTCATTTTTGGAAGGCATTTATTTTACCCCTGCCAAGCAGTAAAGAAGGGACTGAATACCTTAACTCATTCACAATAAAAACAGTTTAATCTAGTTCAAGGTTTGTTCTTGCTGTTAAACTCTCACTTCACTCTCGCTACTACAAAACCCAAGCAACTTTCCTCAATTTACTCTCCTGATATCCACTTATGGAAAAAGTGACATGGCCTAATGTCTGCAAGGGTGAAGTCCCACTGAACGCAGCCCAGAAAAGAACATGACTGCCAACAGGAATAGCAGCCCAGGATATCAACTTGCTGCATGTTTGCAGATGTCAGGATCATCAAAAAAGGCACAACACACAATGGTACTGGATAGAATTATGGTTTCTTCATAAAGAGAACAGACAGTGCCCTATTTGGTGCCCTCACAGCTACTGGGTCTCATTTTGCAGGCAAAGCAAGGAAATGATCTGTATATACCCATGATGAACTGAAAGTGAAGGATCTTACTTTTTCCTCACCAAGAACACGTACTGTAGTAGGCCTTATGGTAAAAGGAATCACATGTCAACACTGAATAATGACTGTTATTCTTAAGTAAGGAAATATGCTCAGACACCCTGTGAGGGATGGTTATTCAGGTGTCAGGAAATGCTTCAGGTGTGTGCTTGACTATTATACAATTACACAAAGACAAAGGTTTTCTTTGTACCCTTCAGAGCCTATCAAAATACCTTCTGTGCAATCTCTTAGGGACACTTCACATTGAAAACATCCCGAGATGAAAATCTATGCTAAGTAGAAAGCCCGCATGCTTGAATATCCCTCGTTTCTGTCTTCTTAACACATAAATCCTATTTCATCATTGTTTACTGAAAACTATTATTAACTATATTTATTGTATTTTATGCAATAGTTTTGCTAATTGTTCGATTGGAAGCATAATTCCAAAACTGGTTTGTAATTTCTCAAATAAGAAGATTATATCCACGAAGCTTTAAAACAAAACATTATAGATAATTCTAGCTAGATTTTATTCATTATATTACACACTTTGAATCTAATTGAAGGCAAGTTTTTAAAAGTAACCCATGAATATAAATGAGTTAAAAAATACCCCAGAAGACACACAAGGGGGTCTTGTAAGTCAATGAACTGAAGAAATAACTTCAGGAAGCACAAACTCGATCCACTGATGTCACACCCCCTACTGGGGTAGATTCACTTGGCTATGTTTGCCCTCTAATTGTTATAGATCCACAGTGATTCCTCTGCTTCTTTTTGTTTACTTCTCATGACAAATAAGAACATCTGTTGTGGTTATTTTGTCCTTGTTTTTTTCACTTTGTCTTGGATATCTTTAGGAAAAGGCCATTTTCTTTTTATTATAAGTTGCTAGGTCAAGAGACGATTCATTTACAACAGCTTCTGCAACCACTGTAGACTGTAAGACTGTGGAGTTTCAAGTTATTGCTATGATTGGATTTATCTTTGCCTGATCTGTGGTAAACTGAGTATATTTTGCATGTATGAGAGGTGTGAATTGATAAGGTCAGGAGAAGAACATATTAAATTGTCTTCTGCAACTATCTTTTCTTATTTCTCATCTGCCATACACTGATTTGATGTAACTTTGTATTTCCATTAAATGGTGTGTATTTCCCATTCCTTGCATCTGGGGTCATCTCGTGATTTGCACTTGTGACCAATGTGATGAATCAGAAGTACTACAGTGTCAATTGACGTGTTCACTCCAAAAGCCCTCTGTATCTGTTCCATAAGGTGCCATGAGAATAAGACCAACTGGCAAAATTCAGCCAACTTCTACACATGACATGATATTAACATCCTTATGAAGCTTGGTGACACAAACCTTATGAAGCCAAACCCAGGTGACACAAAAAAACTATCATTATGCACAAAAAAACTACTCTGTTGTGCTGTAGACCTCTTAAAAATAGTAAATTCTTACCTTTAGACCCACCAGTTCTGGTGACTAGTGACCAATTAATACACTTTTATGCTATAATTATTACCTCAGAATTTCAAAGTAATTATATTTAAAAAATCGAGGTACATACCATCTAGGTTTATCTAACAGGAAATTTGAACAATTGTGTTGAGAAATTTTATTAGACTAAAAATATCAACTTCAGAAGCAACATTTGATAAATAGATGTATGTTCTTTTTTTCTCTCTTTTTTCCAAATCTGTTTATTCTTAAGTTTTAGGACATGATCTCAGCATGGTTTTATATATATGAAATTGCCATCAGTCACCCTTTACTTTTGCTTATAAAATGTCTTTATGTACTTCACAAACTTTAGATCTTCTATTCAACCATATTTTTCTTATATGGAGCCTAGTCAAGTTTGGATTAAAATTCTATTTCCTAGTCAATAGCAGACCTGATTACTTGAATTCAATTTTTTTCTTCTTAGCCATCTGTTGCTTTCCACTTTTCTGCAGCAGCTAATTTTATATATAACATAATCTGCATTCAGATATTTTATGCATATTCTTGATGAGTCACTTAAGTTCATTTCAGTGAGTTTTCCTAAGACACAAACCCACATATAATTCGCCATTATGAAGCAATGCCTGATGCATAAAAATTAAATAGTTGATACATAAACCCTCACTTTTAAAATGCAATTTCCTGTATAGTTAGTGTATAAAGTACTGTCTCACTTACTTTGTGTCAGAAATAATTTTCTAAAATAATTTCTAAGATTTATAGCTTAATTTATCATCAATATTTTATCTATGATAATATAATCTAATAAACTATACATACCATTTGGAATCTTCAAGATCCCTGATATAGTGGATCCTACAGACACATACTGATATGAACATGTAATGATTCCTACCTTCATTACTTTAACCAAAGTAGTGCAGTGAATCTTAAAATATAACATATTTTTGTCACTAACCTAATGAAACTTTATTAGATGTTGATATCTTATATTTAATAGTAAGAGTTTTTTTTCTTGGGAAATGTTCATTCATGTAAAGATCACAAGAGTTTCCTTTTGGTTTCAGTTAGTTTTGTTGCAGAAATCTATAAACACAGAAACAAGTTACAGGAAATATTAGTGGGAGTGGCAAGTGTAAATTCCACATTGGCTCTTAAAAGTAAGGCATGAGTACCTTTTACCATGAGTGCTTACTAAAAATGCTACTTGGAAAATTTAATTAGTTTTAATTTTGAATACTATATTTCTCAAACACTAATTCAATATATTTAGTTTTGTGACAAGGATTAAACACAATTCATTAATAAACTTGTCAAGAAAAAATTATTACAGTATGTAAATTTTACATGCTAAATAGAACTATTATGTATCTATTAAGTAATATTTAATAGTAAAGTGCAACAAGATTGCATAAACAGGGCATATGTGACATTCAAAGAAAAAAACTTGAGTCATAAGTAATAACAAGGGAATACATACATATATAAATTTTTGTTTGTTTGTTTGTTACTTTGGATGCTTCTAGGTTGTGATTTCTGTGTGTGGCAGACAGGGGCGCTTACTGTGCAAATTTGTTGCACAGTGATTGCATGATTTTGCCTACTCTTTCCAAAATAGTTTTACTCCGTGTTTTATATCTATTGGAATTAAAGTAATAGAATGAAATGTTTTTCATTACTTTACTGTCAACTTATAAATCATATATTCAAACATAAAGTTAATGTAAATTTAAATACTTGAATTTCTGGCTTTCATAATCTATCTAGCATACTTGGTAACCCCAATACTCCTAAAGGTACACTTAGAGTGTTTCTTAGTTTGAAGTCCCTCAAAATCCATTTCCAATCCTCTAATGTCATGATCTTCTGTATTCCATGACTATATTCCCTGTCCATAAAATGATATATTTTATTGTATAATATTGTTATATCACTGTTTTTTAAAAATCTGTTTTGAGAAACTTCTTTTTGGATGGAATGAGAGAGAAAGAGACAGAGAGGGAGAGGGAGAGAGAGAGAGAGAGAGAGAGAGAGAGAGAGAGAGGCAGAAAATTTCCCATATTTGTGTCCTGGGCACAGTTGTTCAAGCTGCAGGAAGAATTCAATCATTTGGAACCTAATATAAAATTCTGAATGGATTTCATCTAGTCTCATTAACTCAAGTAGTCTTTGTCTTCCATTCTGTAATTACAGCTTTATCCACACTTAAAACTCAGGTAAATTGAATAACTCTCTTCATATACATTCAATAACATGTACTCATACTCAGATGTGTGATTTGTTGTGGCTATTTGTGCTAAGTTGTACTAAAGCACAAGTCAAAACCATCATAGGAATTTGCTTTGATATTTATACTAAAAGAGGTTTGAAAGTGTTATTTCTAAATCAATCATAACACAAACTTGATCAGATATCGAGTGTAACAAATCAAGACAAAATCATGTACTGTTCCTTCACTTTGTTTTGCACTTGTTCAATATGATTCAAAGTTTTGGGTACAGCTGCCAAGACATGGCACCCGCTGAGAACTGGGTTCACCATGGTTCGCCAGAGTCTCTGTAAGCCAAGGGAGTGTGGATGTTATTTTGTGTAGTCCATGAAAGGACGTGAATGGTAGCAGACAACAAATTGCTACAAACTGAGGATTTCTAAATAATCAATATCTCAATGATGCATTGTGTTTTAAACACCAAAATCCCATATTTTTTTCTTTAGATCATAATCACAATAAGTAAAGTGGACTACCATGTTGTGGTGGATATAGCTCAAAGTATTGTTTATGCACTTCACTCAATGTTGTTCAGTAGAAGAATCAGTGGAAAAACTTAAAATTTTGACTTCCAGACACACTTTGATAGATTAGTAGTAGTAGTAGTAGTAGTAGTAGTAGTAGTAGTAAGAAAAAGGGAAAAAATCAAAGAAGCAGCTATCACATGAAGTTTTACACTCTGTGTGTGCTTGTGCAAAAGTCTTCATGTATTTTCATGCATTTTCTCTTTCTTCATAAATTAGAGGAGAAGAGTTTCTCCTATTAAAATTGATGTTTCCACTCTTAAAATTCCAATGGATAGTTTCCATTGATATTTTTTTTCCTCTAATACCATCCTGCTTCCCATTGGTATCAAAGCATATTCACATATCTCTCACTTTAAACAAATAGCCATCTTAAGTAAAACTAACTTGAGTAAAGTTCTTAGAATAGGAAAATTCTTCTATCTCATTCCTTTCAATTCCACTTCATCTCTACTTATTTAGTCAAATCTCTTAAAATAGGCTAGTCATTACTTAGCATGGACATGACACAGTAGACCTTCAAGCCTCACGTGGGAATAATTTTGGCTACAACTGGCATTTTAAGTTTAACTTATGCCCAGAATCTTTCTTTATAACCCAATGCTGTTGTGTGATTGTGAACAAAGACTCACAGTGCCAGAAAATCTTATGTAAGCATACATAAGTGTCAGTCTGAGACCAGATATGCATGTTGGTGGATGTGATTTCAGTCAGTGATTTATGTAATTACTATGATTACTGCCATAAGAATGACTCCGCAAAAAGCTATAAAATAAGAAGGAAAGGTAAAGAAAACAATCACAATCAAAAACAAGAAGGAAATTGTGGAGAAATATGACTGTGGCATTTGTGAGACTGATCTCACTAATATGTACATGTGGAAACCCACCATCTCAACAATCTTACAGAGAAAAGATTTAACAAGGTTAGTATTGCTAAGACATACTTAAATTAGCAAGTTTCTCATCACCTGAGTTAGATCAGGTAAAAAGGCTATTATTAGTGTGGATATGCAAAAGGCAGATGGCAGGTTACAAACTATGTAAAACAATAATTTGTGAAAAAAATCTATAAATGTAGGTATCATAAAGAATAATCTGTCAGTAAGGATGACGGTGAAACTTGAGCCAGTAAGGGGTAGTTTCACAATTTTAAATTGAGAGTTAGGATTTAAATTGTAGCTAGACCTAGTGAAGCAGCCAGTGCTGATAAAAGGACTGATGAAAATTACATGGGCCACTTCCAAAGGGTGATCCAGAGAAATGGTTTTTTGCTCTCATCAAGTTTTCAACATCAATGAAACTGTCCTTGTCTACAAAAAAATGTGCAGTAGAACACACACTTATCAGGTAGACATGAAAATGCCAAGTGTCACACCTAAGAAGGATGAGTTAAACTTTTTGCTATGTGCCAATGTGGGTGGTGACCTCAAGATAAAGCCTCTCTTGGTTTAGCTCTCTGAGACCCCTACAGTGTTTAACAAGCATGAATTCATAGGCCAGGGTCATGTGGACATTTAACTCAGATGATTGGGTAACAAAAGTATTTTTTCTTGAGTGGAGCAGGGTGTTGTTCTGCTGTATTGCTAAGTAATATCTAGGGGACAAAAGTTCACTGCTATTGGCTTTCCTCTTC
This sequence comes from Dolichotis patagonum, assembly GCA_004027295.1. Lineage (NCBI taxonomy): Eukaryota > Metazoa > Chordata > Mammalia > Rodentia > Caviidae > Dolichotis > Dolichotis patagonum. Next base: position 1,200 of record PVJX010028841.1, on the reverse strand, counting down.
ATAGGCAACTCTGCTCACCAGCACAATTTGGAAGAATTGACTGAAAAATTCCCATGACTGTCAATCAAGTTCCTCCTACCTAATATAACTCCTCAGGCAGCCTATGAACCAGCAGCTTAGAAACTTTAAGAAACAGGAAATTATTCTTGAAGTACTTAGTTGGTCTCAGATGCAGATTTAACACTTAAAGTGTTCTGGAAGGAACATTAAAACATTCTGTCTTGTGTGGAGCTAGTTGAGAAATCCTGGGCCAGTGTCCCTCTAAGGACCCTGAGATCTACCTGGAAGAAAGTGTGGACTAAAATTATATAGGAGAGAGACTTTGAAGATTGCGTAGAGGAGCCTGAGCCTTCAACTGACCCTGTGGTTGATGCTGCTGTCACTATGACAGAGTTCACGGTCTTATAGGTACACAGTGGTGATACTGAGGAACTGGTGGAGTAATACGCAGAGGAATTTCAGCAACTTCTGGCTGAGCAACAGAGAATGGCAGCTGAGGAGCTTTCTGAAGAGAAGAGGGCGTATCAACAATCAGTGCTGCAAAGTTCTTCTGAAGTAAAGGAAACCTTGAAAAATGGACATAACTAAAACGTGTAGAGAACACTCACTCAGACAAAGAAAAAAACCATTCATTGCATTCACCTACTTGAGGACAATGTCACGTCAAACTACAGAACAGTGCTAAAGGAAAGATAGAAGCAGATAACTTAGTCCAGTTCTTAGTTCTGAAAAGGTTGAGACCTTGTGAGCCAGAAGCAGGTCCGAGTGGGCCACAGACTCTCCCAAGGAGAGAAGTACACCGAAGAGCCAGATTCCTGATGCTCTTATAGAAGGTAACTCTGCTTCCAACAATGACCACCATCCATTCATCCTCCCTTCCTACAAGCCAAAGACATCAACTTGAATGATGAGTCAGTATGTAATTGTTATTTCTCATAAAAGAGGCACATTTTATAATCTCTTGGTGAATTCACTAAGAATATTATTGGTGTTTCTGGTAAATTACACACAACCCTTTTTTTATTATGAAAAGGTTAGCTAGTAGTACTCCATTGTATAAAAATGCCACTTTTTTATAGATTCCTCAGTTGATGGGCACTTAGGTTGTTTCCAGGATCTGGCTATTACAAATTGTGCTGCTATCAACATGGGTGCACATATATCACTGAGGTATGATGTTTTCAGTTCTTCTGGGAACAG
>PVJX010028840.1:0-23503 GCA_004027295.1 Dolichotis patagonum | reverse complement strand
AGGCTCTATGTAAATGACAAACAAATCAGTCAACTTATGGCAGGGACCATGAAGAAGAATTGTTCAGTACTAATGTTATAAAATTGCAGCTTTGAAGTAGAAATGTTGCAAGGTATGTCCCAAAGCATGAATGTTAAGCACTAACTAGATGCAAATCACAGGGAAATGGGTTCTCGCAGATTCACTGACAGCTTCACTGGAGGGAAAAAGCTCTGGGTGCCAGAGTTTACAAAGTGCAGTTGGAAAGCCAAAAGACAGCTAAACTCTGGAGGAGATTTCAGATAATGCTAAGAAATGGTTCAGGTCTGTAGAAAGTTAGTTAAGGGCTTTCAGAAGAGATGATATGGTTAGCTGTGGGGATCTTGAAAAAATATTTGGCTGAGCTAGTAGAGGAAAGAGGAAGTAGTCCACAGTTGATATGGTTAATGGAGCTAAATTAAGGAGTCACACAAATTCTTGCATGATTTATTGTTTCCTAAATACAAATGAAGTCTTCTTTTTTTGATAAATTAAGATATTTATGTTCATATCTCTTTATTTTCAAGAGATTATGTTAATCTTTACATATTGAAAGACATAACATCTCAGGAAAATAATTAGAATATGCTGCTTTGGTGAAAGTTTAAGAACAATTTTCTCCTGAACAACAAAAGTACACTAGTAAGTATCTCTGACTTGCCATGATGTTGCTAGAAGTTATGATGGCTTTGAAAGATTATTATGTTACATATAGGAAAAACAATGCATGATTTTAAAAAGTTAGTAGTGGTTCTACTCTTGGTCTAAAAAATCTATATAGATTATAAGATTTAAAGTGGGTTAAGTTTTTACATTTGTTGATTCATTCCCGTATAACTGGGCCACACATTTGCAAAATGCACGTTAAGAAGCTTGTAAACTCTGTTGTAAAACACAGAGAAAGCACAAGTTTAACCAATAGCATTTACAGTGACACTGTGGATTTTCAGTAAAGTATAAAGGAAGAAATTAACATTTTCAATTTGCTAGGTAAATATTGTCAGTTGTCTCTTAATTTCCTAATATATCCAAATCTTTTAATAAAACTTGCCTTTGAATTTGAATCTTATTAAATCTAATTTTAATTGTTTACAAGATAAATCTAGCATTAAGTAACTCCTATTTGAGTACTTTAAAAGTCCAAGTTATGAATACATGGTAAACAATGTGATTCTATGGAACAAAAAAAAAGTAATGTAGAAATCAATAGTGTTTTACTGCAAAGATTGCAAAACAATTCATTACTTTCCATAAACGTATTTTCCCTAGTTAAATTTTTATGTACTTTTAATCATTGTGAAACATTGAAATACGTAAAATAAGAGACTGTGACTTAGCTTCACACATTTCATTTAAGACAACATAAATTGAGATAGTCCCAAAACACAGCTGTTTAAAAAAATGAACACGGTTTCAAATATCACCTAAAATGCTTTTCTGCTGCACAACTTTTCAGATACTGATCTCCTATAGTGCTCTACCCTGCTATTAGTTTCCTCTAAAATAGCTTAGAGTTGGGGTTGGGGGGATTGCAGGAAATTGGCTTATTTGTCACGAAAAAGAAATGAAATGTGAATTGTTGGAGATGAATGCACTTGGTCAATTCTAGGTGATAAGCATTCAATCCAGTCTCAAATTTATCATGGGACTTTTTTTTGTCTTAACATTTCTGTTGCTAAATCTCCAACCTCCATCAGCACTCAAGTGAAACTAATATCTGTGTGGGACTTTTTGTTCCTTGCAAAACAGGTATCATTATTATGTGTCTCTTAATTAGACAAGCTACTTAAATATTTTATTGTTATTATTTTGCTACTACTTTATATCCATGTATGTATATGGTAGATAATTAATTTTATTTTGTCTCCTCTTTTACATTTACTTTAATCTACGCATTTTATGTGTTTAGGAAGAAAATTTTTTCTCATATAGAAAGAAATAGAACAACTAAATGACACATTTTCTACATCATTATTTTTTATGCTTTCAAAACAACAAGTATTTTCCAACTTTTATGGAAAAGAAGTGTAAATTTTTGATGCTACAGGAAAATTAAGGATTCTCATTTCTTAGTACAGTTTCTATAACTCCATCATACTAAAGCAAATGAAATTAAAGATAAAATGATTTATAACAGGTTAAAAAAAAGCACTCATCATTATTTGAGAAGAATGCCTCTGAGTAGAGAAAGCTAACTATAATGTATAATGACACTTCAGCACTGAAGATTTATTCTTCAATACACACATATGCTTTTGGGCAAATATCCTACACTGATTTCAGTTTACCCTCCTGAGAGACATGTTGCATAAATAAGAGTACTAATTAATGTACTCAGTGTGTGATGATGTTGCATATAGCTTTATTTACTTTTAGAATGTCTAAATAAGAAAAAAAAACTAGCATTCAATGAATCAAGTTTTATTGTTTAAAGGTATGGGATAAAATATTTCCATTAAATCAACCATACATGGTGGAAAAATAGGGAGTACAATTACATTATTGCCTTCCAAATATTAAAACTGAGCTAAGTATATGACAAAAAAATCTCTTTTCAAGTATTAGACCAGGACAATGAAGAACTCTGATCCCAGAAAGATGAGAACAAAAGAGGGGAGCCCTGTGATTGCCTCACTTATTTGCAGGAGGTGTATTGTGGGTGCTGGAATGGGGAATGGGTTTACAATTGAAGCATGGAGCTGTGTAGACAGAGCATGAAATGACTCTCTTTGTTCCAGGCAGAGTTCCAGAAAGGAGCAGCTCTGTCAGAAAAGAAGTCAAAAGTCTTCATAGAGGTTTCCTGAGTGGCAGATATATACTAATATGCACACATAGGTGGGTGAAATTCTGTGAATTCAGGCAAGAAAAGGTTAGGAATCTGCAAACTCAATGGTGTCAAGAAGGCACATAGGGTGAAAATTGTTCCAGTACAGAGAGTTATTACGAAGCGTTCTTTTTAATTGGAGTATTCAGGGGAAATTTTAGAAGGGCTGAGCCTCAGGATAGGCTGTGAAGACTGCTTAAAGGCTTCTCTAGAACTGCTCTAATGCTTAAAAGCAATCTCAAGAGACACAAACTCAAACAACAGTAACTTTGCTGTTGAGAAGAAAGCCTACCATCCTTTAAAAGAAGATAATTAAATCTCAATAATACTTTAAGATCTACAGTATTAAACATAGTAGAAAAATTACTAGTCATTTTAAAAACCATAATGATATGACTCACAGTCCTGAGAAAAAATGTTAAAAGACAAAAATATGAACAATACAGAATTCAAAACTATAGATCTTATTACAGATATTGTAACTACAGGCAACTAGTATAGCAATGATTAGCAAATTATAGCCTAGGTTAAGTCTGTCTTATAGACTGTTTTTGTGTAACCTATGAGATCAGAATATTTTTATGTTTTTTACAGAGTTATGAAACAATGAAAACGAATCAAAATCAAAGGTGTATGCATCTCAGCAATCATACATACCCTACAAAGCTTCAAATATTTATTATATAGCTCTTTAAAGAAAATTATGCACAGTTAACATAGTAAGGAAATACAAAGAAGAAAAAATAATAGCTAACTGACATTTTAAGTTGAGAAAATAGATATTATAATTTATAAAAAATGCTCAATGGGCAGATTACACGATACAGAAGTAGTGATATGGAATGTAAATGCATGGCAAAAGAAACTATTCAAAGTTAAGCAAAGAGAAGAGGAGTTGAAGGAAAAGGAAACTTTTTACTCTGTAGGAAAGTAACAAATGGATTAACTTGTATTGAAGTTCAAAAATCTATAGGTTTGGAGGAATCACAGAATATCATTTGAAGACCAGTAACCAAGATGTTTGAAAAACTGATGCAAATGAAATAGCCATAGATACAGGAACCACAGTGTTTGTTCTTTTTCTCCTCTCTCTGTCTCTTGGTTCTCCAACTCTCGATTTCTCCTCTCTGTCTCACTCTCTGTCTCTGTGTCTCTATCTCTCTGTCTCTTTCTATCTCTCACTCTATATCTCTCTGTGTCTCTCTGTGTCTCTCTGTGTCTCTGTCTGTCTGTCTCTCCTCTCTCTGCACCCATGTGTCTAGTATAAGAAGCAAGTAGCTCAAAAGGTCTTGTTTCTTCCACTTCACCTGTGAAGTGGTTGCTGTAAGGCAATTACTCAGCCAAGGGAATTTTTCTAGGGATCTTTATATGGATATAAGGTCACATAACTGAATCCCAAATGAACTGAGAGAAAGGTTCAAACTTGGCCCTCATAAACTTTCCATAAGAGCAACCACATTATTTCTTCTTCTACCTAAGTCTTGATGCTAAGTATTGATGATGGCAGTCTTTTATCATTCGAGTGATAAAAATACCTATCTCTTTCGTTTGTAAATTCTATAAAGGGAGGAACTGCGTCTTTTTTGTTCATATGCTTTAATACTTGAGAGTTTGTCATGTAGCAAGAAGTCTATATGAATTTATTGAATAAAATTATAAAATGTGTAATTCAAAACAAATAAACTAATCATTACCCTGTATCATGATTTCTGAGCTATCCATAGGATACAACAAAAATGGAATCGGAATGAATGCATAATTACCCAAAAACATAGGAACAGTATGATAAATGAGGCAAAAACTTAACAATAAGTATAAGAGAAATTGCCAATTACATTTATATAAAGAATGAATTATATGTGTTGCAGGTCAAAAGCTTTATAACAAAGAAAGAAAATAATTGGAATACTAATTGGAAAATTACTGCTGCTGTTTAGCAACAGGAAGTTGATAGCTAATCTTTAGGCTACTCTCTGTGTTTAAATTTTCAAATTTCCTAATAGTAAATTTTCCCCCTTTTCCTTTCAAATTTCTCATATTTATCATTGCCTTAATGTTTCTATCCATTCATTTCTGATAGATTCCTTAATTGATAATAATCTTGCTTTACCAAACTTTCTATGGAAATCACTGTGGCTTCTTAATGGACATGTACTTGTTCAATTCTTTTTTTTCTTTCTTAATTGCAACTTTCCATGAGAATAGCATTATGATCAATTCATTTTTGTAGAAATCTCCTTTTTAACTTCCTGTTGAAACAACATATTGATTACCTGTGTACCTACCTAACTCCTTTGTTTACATCTACTTTATAATCCGCTCTCTATGATATGTTAATACTAATGCTTCTTAGAGCTCTACTGTTCAACTATACGCTTTCTGCCAAAATGGTAACAACTCTCTATTTGAACTATCCTCAAGGTATACTGATGATTATGCAATTTATGTCATTCAGCTCATTCTTCTTACCTATTCAACTGCCTGAAGGAAATCTTTAATATTTATAAAGTGCATTACTAGTGTGGATAGCAATTATCCTTTCCAAAAAAATTAGTTCATTTCAAAAAATTGATTACAAGAATTTCAGAGGCACAGGTTATTGATTCTCATCTAAAGAAGCCTCCCAGAAACTGTTGAAGTTTGAAACAGTGGCCCAGGACAAGTAAAACAGGCAAAACTGTTAACATTTAGACAACAGAAACATTTGTTTTCAATACCAATTGAAAATATCATGAGACAGAAATAATAGCACACATTTCCCATAAGATTTCCTCAGCAAAATCACACATCCCTGCTACTAACACAATTCAGATAATGCTATGAAGCCAAAGAGAGTCATATAGCAAATGATAAAATGCAAATTAAGCTACATCCAATTCTAATCCCAAAAAAACAACTTTTAAAATCTTTTCTGTCCTAGGAATAGCATAGACCATGACTTTAATTTTTATTATACCTCATTTTACTTCTCTTCAAAACCAATGTTGAGATTCTGTCCGCCACAGCAGAGGTTTTCAGGGGCACAGCCTTTTGGAAGGTAATGAGGTTATGGAGGTCTGACCTTCAGGGATAAGAATAAGGCCCTGCAGAGTAGGTACAAGGCATTATCCATCCCTTTCACTATATGGAGATATAGCAAGAAGAGGCAGATTAAACACCTGAAAGTGATTCCTCATCAGTTACTGAACTGGCCAATGCCTTTATCTCCAGAACTGTGTGATGTTACTACCCTAAGTGGAGTAAGACAGAAAAATGATAGCAAAAAGTGAGGATGTTACCTTGACAAATGCAATTTTTATTTCAAAACAATAAAAATATTAGAATAGCTTTGGAACCAGGTAATAGATACAGGTTAAAAGAGTTTTGAAACACGTGCTGGGAAGAGTCTACCTGACTCTAAATAGGCCATTAAGGAAAATACAGATGAATGTCTGGAAAGAGAAAAAAGATCCATAGGGAAACTGTTAGTCTCCTTAGAGAACACCTAAGTAGTCATGAATAGAATGTTGTAGTATTATGACCAAAAGATCCATATTAATCAGGTTTCAGATGGAGATAAAGAACGTGTTATTGGAAGCAGAAGGAATCTGATCCTTGCTATAAAGCAGCAAAGGTCCTGGTTGATTTGGAATTATGGATTAGTGTTTCATAGAGTATCAAATTTATGACTGATGATACAGGAGATATAATGGAAGGAATTTCTAAGCGAAGTATTGAAGATACAGGTTAGCTTCGTTTGAATGTTTACACTGCAATAAAAAACTTGAGAGAAATGATTCAAAGAGAATTTTCCAGAATTCTAATGATTTAATGTTTACTGTTATATAAGTTAAGTAAGTTTGAGATTTAAGATTCAATGTTATTTGCTCTATTGATTTTGGTTTCACTGAGGACTTGTTTCCCCATTTTACTTTCTTGTTTCTCCCTTTTGGAAAGAAAAAATTTCCTGTGCATATCCCATTATTATATTTTGGAAGCATTAATGTGTTTGAAATCATTGGTGCCAGGCTTAGAATAAATGGTACCTACAATCTTGTGCATACTAATTTTGATAATATTGAAATGCAGCTCTAGAAGTTAGATTTGAGTTGATCATACATGAGTTAAGGCTTTGGAGCTGTTGAGGTTTAGTTAATATATTGGGGGACTAAAATTAAAATATGATCTCAATGTTTATGTCCCCTTACATTCCACCACCAAATCTTCCCAATGGCAAGGTTTCAGAAGTATAGATATTTGTTAGGTGATTTGTTTATGACAGTAGGCCCTTCTTAAATAAAATTAGTACCATATAAAGCAGATCAAAAGGGATTCTTTTGCCCTTTGCATCATGAATTGACATAGCAATAAAGTACCAACCAGAGAGCAGTACTTGGTAAGACAAAGTATCTCCTAGTACTCTCATTTTACAATCTGTAGACTGTAGGATTGTGTAAAATAAATACTATTTTGTTCATAATGTACCCTGTGTGAAAAGTAAACTGTATTATCAATATCAGTTGTATCAGAGCCACCTAGGTGATAAGTAAAGAACATTTATGGGTTTACGTGGGTGAATCATGGAGGCAATGCTGGGTACAGTATCTGTGCCCTCACCCCTTCTTTGCAGGTGCTGTTCCCCTGCTCTGCTTTGCAGACATTAAGAACTAAATAACTTTGTTCCATCATGCCCTTCTCTTCTGATGCTCTTGCATTAGAACTAGCCAAGTAAAGGTGGGATCCTCTATATGCTTCCAAAATATAACGTAACGGACATAGAATAGCTTTACTTCCACGAGAGAGAAAAACACTAAAGTAAAGATAGGAAGTCTGAAGTGAAACCAAACTCAATGGAGCAAATAACATTAAATCTTAAAACTTAATGCGACTTAACTCATATAATAGTATACCTTCAATCATTAGAATTCTGTAAAGTCTATCTTTAGCCAAATACTACTACTTCTAAATTATGGGTATCAGTTATTTTCTCCAATTAACACAAAAGCTAATATAATAAATTAATACCAGTACTGGGGTCTTTGATGTGAATATACTTGACTATATAGATCAGAAATCTTTGGGATTGGTTTGCTGGAGATATATGGAAAGATTTGAAGGTGTGGGCTAGAGATGCCCTGAATGCCACTGTAGGAGAATTCGATGGGCAGTTATGGACAAAGTTCTTAAAACCAGAATAATGTTAGGAATGTGGATGGTTAAGATCAAGGTCATAAGGTTTCAGATGGAAATTTTTTTTTAGGAATTGGAGTAGAGACTGGGAGTTTTATTATGGCAAAGGATTGTTTACACTTAGCCTGTGACCTGAAACTGTGGGAAGCTGTTTAAAACAGAGGAGTAACTGATCTAGTGGAGGATATTTCTTTTATTTTAAATTAAGTTTATTGGTACACTTTATATGCATGATAATCACATTTATCATAGGGAATTTGTACCTGTACATTATATATATATATATATATATATATATATATATATATATATATATAATCTATCTATCTATAGAGAGAGGTATATACATACAGGTATATCTGTAAAGTCTATCTTTACAGATACAGATATATATATTCTTAGTTCCTCTGTTTTTGCCCCATTCCCCATGCCTCTTCCTCTCCTCATTTACAAAGCTTTGTTTCCATTTTATCTTTTTTCCTCACTTTTTTCTTTTCCCTTCCAGAAGCAATTGTTCAAAAGAAACAGGCAAATGGGGGTGGGTAGTAGAAGGAAATTTCAAGGTAGCCCAATAATAAGGTCGTGGCATGGTACAGCTTTTTTGTTTATCCAGGTGTTTCATGAGAACTGGAAACATCAAATAGAGAAGTTTTTGAATACTGAATTTTGGTCCGCAAACTTATCATGTTTAAATTTGGGGTGAAAGAATGTGTGGTTGCCAAAATCTTAAGGCAAATAAAAGGAAAACAAGTACTTTGAACTGGGACAAGAATGAAACATCAGGGCAACCCAGACATCAGCAAAACCACACCAACTGTAGAGTCATAAGAGTAAAATTATTGACAAAAAGAGTCCCTACATCTGAAACTCAAGGAAAATAATCTAAGGAACTGGTTAATTGGGATATATTTTATTATACTTAAAATCTAAGCCATCAGAGACTGAGAAAGTCATGACCCAGTGGGTCTGGATATTGCTTGTACTGTTGACAGACCTTGCTACCATCATATGGTTTTGGTCAGGTATTGTTATGGTTTGAGTCTGAATGTCCCCCCCAAAGCCTCATGCAGTCATGCAGGTGGGATGCTAGAGTTTATGAAGGACTCATGGTCCATTGCTGGGATTATTGGTTTAAGTGCTACACCTAGCTGAATGTGGCCTGCATAAAATATAAGGGACAGAAAGAATCTTCTCTCCATGCTTCTCCCATTTTGCTCTTGTTGCTTGTACTGTTTTCCACAACCATGAACTGTTGCCCTCTGCCATGTGTTACTTTGTTTTGGAGCCAGGTGAGTATGAAATGAAACCTCCACAAACTGTGAGCTAAATAAACCCTTCCTTCCTTCATTTTGGGCATTGAGTATTTTGTCTCAGCAATGAGAGAAAAATAACCAAGACAAGTATCAAGGACACAAGAATTGTTGGATCATAGAGGAAGGAGTCCAAGCACATTTAAAAGTAATGGTTTGGAGGTCAGGGAATGTGCCCCTAACTTCGCTGTATGAAGCTATAGAAATGAGGTATAAACTGCAGAGGAGACCTCAGGAAATCATAGACGGTAAGGACATGGAAACTCTGTTGATGAAAACCACAAGCTGTAGAGCCAGCCCAAGAGAAAGGCCATGGGGGCTGCAACCAGAAAGACCATTGAAATGGGATCCCACAAGCCCTCTGCAATTCATATCATGTCACCTAGTGCCCCAGATGCTTGTCACACAGCTGTGCCTCTTAACACTTATTCTACTGGGTCTTGGTCTTGCTTTGGTCCAATTTATTTTCTCCTTTCCTCCCATTTGGAATGAGAATGTTTACCATGTACCGTAGTATCTGTGATTATGTCCTTGACATTTTCAGTTTTACAGGAGTTCACAGTTAAAAGTTTAACCTGAGTCTCATGGAGACTTTGGAATTAAACTTTTGAGCAATGTAGGAGCCATTGAGACTTCATGAAAGGTTTTAATACATTTTTGGTTGAAAAGATATATCACACTAGATGAAATTATGATCTCGTGTTTCTTTGACAATGAAGTATGTTTTAAAGAGTTGTATTTGGGTATCTAGTTGAAAAGGGGAAAGATGTAATAGTGCAGCTGGATTGTCAGACTGTCTTGAGAGCTATGTAGCAGATTTGGTAAAGCACGATTTGGGGTTTATCTGGGCTAGTTATGGATGCATGTCCTTGGGTGGGAATGCTTCCTGTAGCTGGACAATTCTTTCATTGTGCTGTTTCCCTGCTCTGCTTCCTGGCTACCATGAACTAAACAGCTTGTTCCACCATGATGTTCCCATCTTAGAGCCTGCCAGGCATGGACAGAGGGCTCGGAAACCTCAAGCCAAATAAACTTTTTCTTTTTTGTTGTTGATGTTAGATAGTGTTTCCCAGAAGGTGGAAAGGCAACAAATATACTTATTCATAACATTTTCCTATTGCTGCTTTATAAGACTAGTACACTTCTTATAGTTTATTCTTTAAATAGAAGACTAGATGATCTTTTAAGACTATAATATAGATCATATCACACATAATGTTTGCTTTGAGCCTTCTAATTATGCTTAATAAGTATTTATTAATTAGATAACTAGGGAATCCAAATGCTTATTATTGCATAGGATGTTAGCCATATACATATACTAATAAAGAAGAGAAACTAATGAAGGATTTATTTTCATTTGAGTAGCTTCTCCTTATTCTAGTATGCATGCCAGAACATTGAAAAATAATTCATTTATTGTTTATCTATATAAATATCACATACTCACAACCAGAATTACACAACTTAAGGCTAGTTCATTTGAAGATGGAAAACTAAAAACTTGTGAATATGATGTCTGTGTTATGGAAACGACATCTCATTTATGCAACAAAATTTAATGCTATACAGAAAATCTCTCTCCTCATCATTGTATCATCAGTGCATAGAAATATATAAAACACTTAATGAGTGGCACAAATATGATATTCAAAAAGTGGCTTTAAAGATATCATTGACTTTTACATGGACATTGTCATGGTTTGTGTCAGTGGCTCCCCAGCCTCATGAATTATGGACTCAACCAAATATAGCATTTATGATTGGTTCATTGTCTAGTGCTTGGATTGGTGATGTGAGTGCTATACCCACATAAGGGTGGAGCCAGGATATGATGTAACAGCGGGAAGAAGGCTTATCTCACTCTCTTGCTGGTTTGCACCTTGCAATTTGCGGCTGCCATATACTTTGGCCTCACCATGACACCCTGTCTTGGAGCCAACTGAGTATGAACTTAAACCTCCAAAAATTGTAAGAAATAAACCTTTCCTTCCTTTATTTTGGGAGACATGTATTTTGTCTCAGCAATGAGTAAAAAGTAAGACATCAAATGATTTCTTATGCAATTACAATTTTTTTTCTCCTGTTTGGGTTTAGTGACTCCTTTGATACTCCAGGTATAGTATCTATACCTTTAATACTCCAGGTATAGATACAAATTATTTTGTTGGGAAACAAACTTTTTTAATTGTGCTTCTCATTGTTCTTCAAAATTTAATTCTTTAAATCATATTTATTTTTAAAATATTTTATAGAGAAGCTGAGTTCTTTGAAGATAGGAATCATGTGAAATAAAACTAATATCAGCTGTATATTTCTGTACTGATTTTCTGCTGGGCCTCAAGCTATCAATTTTAAATATATATGAACATCTCTTTATCAATGTTTATCTGACTCATTTATCCTTGTTGCATCATTTCTCAAGGGAGCCAAATTAATATCCTGTCAACATCAGCCTCACTTTCTTCTCTAGTCCCATTATAGTTTGTTACTTATGAGAAAATGAAGTGTTTTAAATGGAAATTAAATTGTAGCACATACAATCTCCTGCTTATAACATTCTAAAGGGTTTCCCTAAATTTCTAATAAAACAACTGTTCTTACCATGATCAGAAATGACCTCAATCCTCAGATTTCTAAGTAAGTTCAAACCATACTGCCCATTTTTCATTTTATGATATTTAACAAAGCTTCTAACTTTGTGAACATTGTTGATCCTGATGGTTTTTCCAAGGTCTTCCCATGATTGAATATATGTTATCATTTCAGTTAAGACCTGCTTGGACTAACAATATTGTCAGCACACACATCCCCCAATTAATATCAGTTACCATCTCCTGTTGTATTTTCTTCATTCAATGTATCATTTTCCAGTAATTTTTTAAATCCCTGTACAATGTATATCTACAGTGTAAATGTATAATACCTTGATTAAAATAGTAATATGCTACTAATGGCATAGTCACAATTTTACCGTAAGTAACTAGAAAAAAAACTGGCGTAGGATAGGTATCTAACAGTATACCTTTATTATCTGTTTGGTTCCATTTTTGATCTTTCAAAATGTCTGTAAAATTTACTGCACAATTCTTAGTTACCAGCAGTCTCTAAGGTACAGAGTTTTTGTCTCGTGAGTAGCCTTGAAGTTTTACTTTTGTACGTGAGAAGTTTCCAGGAAGGTGATGGCACAATTGACTTGTTACTCCCCCTGGTGAAATTGCCTCAGCAGGGAGATTGAGAAGGCCTGCTAGGCTGGTATATTTCATTTCTCTCTTGCTATTGCCACTAGTTAAATGACAGGTTCGCTGCTACTGCTTGTTTCTCATTTTCTGCTACAAAATAGAGCAGTAAGAAGATAATCGAAAGTGAGACAAAAAGGTAGCAAGCCCTTGTTCATGAGAAGCCCTGCTAAAAAGGCCAAGTATGAAACTACTTTTAGTACAATTTGAAGAATTTTACAGAACCTCATTGCTTAAACACTAGTTTCCACTCAGTCTGTCTTTATTTTACGTATTAGTTTGCTGTTAAAGTCCTTTCACAACAATGAAATTCAGGAGGGACATTTTTAATGAAATACATGTAGATCTGACAATTTTGGTGAATAATGGCTTATATCTATCCACTGCACAAAGATGCTGATATGTGTCTTCAAAATACTCCATGAAAAGAGAAATAAAATATCCCATGAAAAAAGAAGTAAAAATGCTAATCGCTCAAATTTAATGAGCAAACATCGTAAACATATGCTGAAATATTATAGCATAACCCTTAAATGTATACTGTTATTAGATGTTAATTGAAATTCAAAAAATAAATCATTCAAATTAAACCTAAGAAATTTAAGAGAAAATTCAAACAAGGTAAGACAGATATATTTCCTTTAGTATAGGAGAAAAAATTGAGGCAGAGAAAATTCAATGTTTGACCATCATGCAGTTAAAAAATGGTGAAGCCAAGTTCTAAAGAAAGCCACTGAAGAGGATAGCTTTAATCACTGAACATACCACTATTTGGTACATAAAATGTGAGAACAACTCAAGATGATAGCACAAGCATGCACAATGGTAGAGCATGACACAGGGAGATAAGAAACACTCAAAGAAGGAAAGGAAGCCAAGCAAAAGATTTAGATAGTAAGCATTTTCCATTTTTTTCTAGAAAAATCTCTCATCTAAGCCAAAGTACATATCATAATGATAAACACTATTCCTACCAAATGTATATCTCAAACTTCATCCTCTTTCTGAATTCTAGTCTGCAAGGAAGATGTTACACATACAATGGTATGCAGTAGGGCTGCAGAATACATACTGAACATTCAGTCTTTTTTATTCTTTTCATTGTAGGGTTCCTGATTTATGAAAATAAAATTCTCATTGAAAATATCTGCTGAAGTTTGTTCTCTTTATTATGATTTTTTTCTTTAAATTTTTGAATTTAAAGAGTATGCTACACTTTTATTTAAATGTTTATTAAATATGATAAGACATACATGTTCATTATGCAAATAAAATAGACTTTCCAAATTTTTTAAAGTTAGAAAGAGAAAATATTAGACTAAATTTATGACATAAAAATGTATATATGTAAACATTCACATGTATATGTCCCAAAATGTCTATTAAACAAAGTTATTAACAGATTTATTTATTACGTACTTCAAGTATCATAATTTTTTAAAGCTTCTATTGGGTTATACAACATGACATAACAAATGCTCTTGTGAAAATTCATGCTTGTACTGTTGCATTGTTCGCTATCACAATGTTTCCACATCATAAAAAATTGCAAGCTTCCCATTTATGCCCATGAATTCATTCTAACATTAAATGGATTGGATAATTCTTGCCTTAAAATAGTTTATTTCTCCTGTGTTTTATTACTTAATCCAATTTGAAAGTTTCGATTTTCTTCTTTTCTCAAACACATCTTCGCACATTTTGAGCAATAATGATTGGTATGATTGGTATGTATTTTCAGGCATGGTTAATATGATTTTTAGTTAATTCTCTCTGTCTCTCACTCTGTGTCTTCTTCTTCTTCTTCTTCTTCTTCTTCTTCTTCTTCTTCTTCTTCTTCTTCTTCTTCTTTCTTGTTCTTCTTCTTCTTCTTCTTCTTCTTCTTCTTCTTCTTCTTCTTCTTCTTCTTCTTCTTCTTCTTCTTCTCTTCCTCCTCCTCCGCTTCCTCCTCCTCCTTCTTCATCCTGCCTTTTCATCCTTCTACTCCTTTCTTTCCTTCTCCCTTTTAGTTTGGTAATGATGTAGCCCACAGCTTTTTGATGAAATGAGATGACATGTCTTACAGGTTGATTCCTAAATGTCTCCCAGAAGGCTCAGGTGTTGATGACTTGATCCTCCATACAACCATGCTTAGAGGGCTAAGGGATCATGATGGCACTAATCCCATAAGTGATTCTTGGATGGTTTCATAGCAGAATGGGCTATTAGTTGGAGAACTCAGGTCACTGGAGTGTGTGTTTGAAAGGTATTTTATTTACCTTCACTCCGAGTGTCAGACTTTCTGGCTGCCATGAGCTGAGCAGATTTTCTTGGCCATACCCACTCACTGTCTGGGGTCAAGCAGCCTTGGACTGAAACCTTTGCAACCATGAGTCAAAATAAAACTCCTCCTGCAAGCCAGTATTCTCAAATATTTTTCACAGTAAAAGGGAGCTGACATGAAACGAAGAACTATTCAGAACATTATAAATGAAGTGGAAAATTGTGTAGATCACTATTACATCATTTGATTTTATGATTCACACTTAGTAGTAGTACAACATGCTGTTATAAAAGGTTTTTGATATGCACATGCCTGTTTTTATCTATTTTTATCTGAGAAATTTTAAAATTCATTCATGAGGAAATAAAAGGAAACTTTTAATGTTTGTAATTAATTAGTGAAACCCCATGCAAACCTAAAGTGTTTTTACTAATTCAATAGTTAATTTCAGCACCAGCCCTATGGAAGGTATTACTGTAAGTAATTTCTATCAGATGGTAATGCATAAAAAATTTTTGCTGCGGCCAAAACACATTTATCAATAAGTATAGCTGATCAGTAGCTCAGCTGTAAATTTAAGCTCTGTATTATTCATCCAAAATTTTACCACCTACGATTTATTTGGGTCACATAAAACTTTGTTCACAGTTCTTTATATGCTGCTCTTCATGTGCTAATTTTTAGGATCTCAAAATTCAGGAAGTCAGTTACTATGTGGTTAAATAATGAAAATTAATTTTTAGGGAGTTCCAAGCCAGTTATAACTGAGAAGGTAAGTCTAAAGCCAAATGTGAATGGGTTTTGGACATTTGGTCTTTTTGGATAATTTTTCCCTTGGTAAGAAGAATGAAACTTTGGCTGCATAATCCTATACGAGGAGAATAGAGGTATAAAATACCCCATTTACATGCAGGCCCCAGAAACAGCAATGCTTATGTTTTCCTAATGGTTAATTTTAGGTCCCATATAAATGTCAGTGTGTCAGTAAGTAAGGTGGAGCTGCTCTTCAAATGATGTCCAAGGACTTTTATATACAGTGTTAACATTTGCATAAAACCAGCGTTTTTTGCCTTATGCTTCGAAATCAATTTAGCTTTGAATGCTGATATTTTACTAGAGCCCTGGAGATAAAGAAGCAGACAGGTTAGCCATGTGTGCTGCTAATCCCCAAAGGAAACCTCAACTGAAAACCAAAAGATTGACACCAGACAAGATTAGCAAAAGAATTAGTCATGCACAATCAACTGTGTTACATACTAGAGGGGGAAAAAAAGCTGCTTTTTCTGTCTTTTACAAAATCTGTCGGAGTAGAGTGTTAATGCTTCCAGTGTGTATCATCGTATGCTTCTGAGTTTACCATTGTTTTCTGCAATATGGAGTTATTGGAAGCAACTATTATCACCACTTTAAATGCTACTAACGAGATGGATAAGTAACCATACTCTGTTCTATCTAATTCCAGACATAAAACCGAAGTTTTTTCCCAGGAGTTTAGTCTCCTCTATCTGTATAAGAGATATAATGTCTAATTTCTAAAATGCATATAATGGTTCAAACTTCTCAAACGAACCAACCAACAAACAAAAATATTCAAGCATTACATCCTTTCCTTAATGGATTAAGTAACTAACATTGTTGATTAAAACATAGAAAGAAAATTCTACCAAATAGCAGGGATCATTAAAACTCAACTTCAGGGAAAATGAAAATTTGATCACAGTGCTTTATACACTGCTTTATATTTGCTAAATTTTAGGAGCTGAAAAGACGAATTATTACTAAAATATAAAAACATTAAAATAAACATTGCTTCAAATAGCTCTTAAGCTATCTGAATATAGATTATTTAGAACGATTATATTATTTTTACTATTAAAAATACATATGAAATATAAAGGGAGATATTATATAATTCTATTATATTCAGTGCATCTCTTTCCCTTCTGGGGTCTACATCAAAAAAATAAATCATGTCAGCTGAGTTTCTCATACCAACAATGCACTTTTATCTTCTGGAGCTGCTATATTCCTTTTGCCTTAAACTCTATAGGAGCATAGCTAAAGCTACACATGTTGGTTTTATTAGTTTCATTGAATAAATATACTACAGAAACATTCAGACATTTATCTTTGTTTTTCACAAGTGTGTTTTACAGAAGAAGAAATGAGCTCAGAGAGGTTAGTAAACGTGTCCCTATTATATCATGAATATGAGAAAACATCTGGACTTAAATAACTGGTGAAAACAATGTATGCTAGATGGGAGAATGTCTCCCCTAACCGTGAACGAAGAATGATATCATCATTATGAACCAATGAATTTGTTACTACATGGCAAAAGACAATTAAGGTTGATGATGCAATTCAGGTTGCTAATCAGCAGATGCAATTAAGACGGAAATAATGTTGCTCATCAGATAATAAGGAGATCACCTTGCATTATTCCACGAGGCTCACTCTAATCATATGAATTCCTAAAAATGGAAGAAGAGGCAGAAGAAAAAAATAGATACGATAGTTTGGACTTTAAAGATATAAGATAGGGGCCAAGAGCCAAGGAATTCAGATAGCTTCTAGATAACATAATCAAGTTATGTTGTTTTGAGACACTGGTGTGGTGGTAGGTTCCTAAAGTGGCAATATAAAATCAAAACATAAAAAGTAATATGGTTTAGTTTTTTATAAATTATTTTGGAATCTCAATATCATCTGGAAGTGGGGAGTTAGGAAATAGTGCAAAAAAGATCTGGCATTCCCTTTAACGAACATTATTTTCTTAAGGACTTCTCATGAGCTTAAATAGACCCACATAGTAAATAGCTAAGTAAATAGCTTAGGCTATTTACTATTATTAATGAACTAAATGAAGTCACAGGCCAATTTTTAAGTCACAGTATAGAAAAATGTCAATAAATTCTCTATATAAATTGAAACTGTAATACCAAGGTTGTGGCTAGTGCTACTTATAGATAATAATCTGTTTAATATCTAATTTAGCAAATGTTCTAAAATTGCCTTTAAATATTTAGCTTCTCTCATGTTCTTGAGCTAGTTTCAGTATATTACTGCTTTTCTCTTTCATTAATAAGCTGAATAAATTCTTTACCATGTGTTCATTTTGTATTTGTATGATAGTCATGATTTTGCATATTGAAAATTATGCTTTTTCACCATCAACTAAATGAGACTTTATCAAGGTTTGGCTTCCTGGCCAAATCGGGTCTGCTGTTTATTTTGCTACATAAAGTTCCACTTGAACCCAGTCACTCCTATTAATTATACAGCATCCTCAGTGGGTTTGTATTATGAGAGCTGGGTAGATTTGACAGTGTAGACACTGCAAAGGTCACAAGCTGAAGCAATCACTCTCTGGCCCATAAGTAAACAGTTTGCCAAATCTTAAACTTACCCAAAATAACATTTTGCATCTAATTCTTAGAAAGAGTAAAGTCAATTGTATCCACGTGCTTCACACACACATATATTTATTCTTTTCTGTTATTAATGTAATTTCACATGCAATTCTTATAAGACAAACACTAGATTAGGGTAAGATGTTGATAAATCTTAGGTTTAGAAATAGGATCAAGATGCACTTTCTAAATTTTACGCTTCTTGCTTCTCTAAATAATCACCTGAAAATCTTTAGTTCTATTTCCAATCATAAGGAATTCAATTGTAGCACTGTTTCAGTGATCTACAACTGATTTTATGTATCTGAGAAGTACTTTTATATATTATGCTTAAACATACACTTAACTTACTTTCCTAGAAGATATAGACCCCATCTGCATTATTTTCAGTCCAAATCTGTCTCTTAAACTCTAGGTCTATTTAAGCAACTATTTACAAAATGTCCAACTCTACTTAAATGTGTTAAAGACACCTTACCTTGAAAAATCTACTCTTCTATTTATCCCCCATGTCTCCTAACAAATTCAGTTATCTATCTCTCTCTCTAAATCTAATCATGCACCAAAAATTCATTATTGTAGAAAAAAAAAGATGTTTTGGAATTAGCCTCTTCTTCCCCTAGCTCTACCATAGTTGGCAAGCTTTCTTTCCCTCTCTCCTTCCTTTGCATCTATAGACAACACAAAGCTCATATACATTTTCCTGACCATTTACTAGCTGTCTTATTTATATTAATGCTATGAAAGTAAAAAGAAAAATTAAAGAGAAAAAGAAACAATGAAGTGAAAGCACTTAATAGGAACAGCTCTTTTATTTTCTGAGATTCAGAATAATTTTACTTAAGTTATATATCAAAAAGTTACTGCATATAAATGAAGGCCCTGTGCAGAAAAAGTTTCATAAGAACACTTTCGATGTCCCTTAAGTACACCTGGTGAATACAACAACCCTATCATGTTCATTCTGGTGATCACAATAAGTGATTCTCCCTCAAGTCTGCCTTGTTCCTCATGAATGTCATTTTATTTTCAGAGAAGAATTTGGTAAGTGAAGACAGACTCGGATTAGAAGTTGTAGTCTTTAAGGCATCCAGACTGCAAATGTATTAGCAGTAATCAGTAAGGCTGATCACATACTGTGGTAGTTAGGAAGCTCCATAAGCATGCTTGCCTTTGCAGACACCTTTTCCCTTCAGGACTACATCATACTGGTCCATCTCTCATTTTCCTTTGCATTTTGACACTACTGTGTAATTGCTGATATGTCATTTATAGACATAGTAGATATTTCTATAAATAAATTTATTCTATAAATTTAGCTTAGAATCATTTTGGCCATGCTGTTTACTTAAACATTGTTCAGTTGACAGTAATTCCTGAAGGTGAAAGTCTGAACATGGTGTCTGGAGCCCTACACATCATATTGAAATGCTTTTCTTCCTGAATATCACATGATATTCCACATCTGTTTCTTCAGTTTTGAGTCTTTTTTTTCTCTTATTCATAAGAGTATTGTTCATTCTTCATGATGTTACCACAAAATCTTATCCTGCATAAGGAATAATAACATAGCCGCATCTCTAAGAAAATTTGTTTGAAAGTGAAGGAGTATACTCAATAATTGTACAAGGACTTCGAGTAGAATCTTGTGTGTATGTATGTGTGCATGTGTGTGGGGGGGACTAGGGATCACACTCACAACCTTGTGCTTGCCAGGCAGGTGCTTACGATGCTGAGCTAAACCCCCAGCCCTCAAATAGAATCTTGTAGTGTCTTGGGCTCACTGGTTTGTATAATCATCTAGTATAATGCCTCATTTGTTTATCTATATGTACTATTACATTTTTCAAACCTGTTTCTGTACCCAATCCTAGAAAAGAGATTCTTTATGAGGTATTTATATCTTTGATATAGCTCAATTAACAGTTTGAGGGTGAAGATAAAACTTTGACAGTCGTCAGAGTAAACATGGCACTGAAAGTTATTTAGCTCTATTAGATAATATAGGGAATGCACATAGACAAAACAATAGAGAAAGAAGACAGGTAGAGGAAATAAGACAAAAGAGTAAGAAAGAGAGGGAACCAGGAATTTAAAGTACTCAAAAAAATACCTAAGGAAAATGAAAAATACATAGGAGTGAAAATACCCAGAAAATAGCATTACATCAGAACAGTAAAAGGTTTTTTCATACTAAATGAAGAAAGTTTTTAAAAAATGAAGTCCAATTTTTGGCTATTGAGTTTGACAACCCAAGAGGGATCAGTGTCTTTTGTTCACAGTGATTATTAGAGGACAAGTGAAGAAAAGTGGATGAGAAGGAGAGGAACATGAGCTAAAGACTACAGGAAGGCTTCTGAACATTCTGTCAATGAAAAACAGAGGCTGGGAGAATTGAAGCAGGTCCAAGGACAGTTTGGTAACTATCTGAAATGATATGTAGTAAGTTCAGTGTGGCAGTTGTATGTGTGATGACTTTTGTGTAGCAATGATACACATCAGAGCAGAAGACACAGGAATGATAAAACTCTTAAAATTCACTAGACTTTTGCACAATTATTATTTATTTAATCAACTCTGAAATCCAGTAGGTTAAATTAGTATTATATTTGAGAAATAATGAATCTGTTCTTCAAAAATTGGCTGACTTCAGAATCTCTTATAAGAAAGGCAGAATAAGAGAATGAAAGAAAAGCAGAAAAGTAGAACTACACTTTTATTTTGTTCTTTTTTTTTGTACTAGGAATCGAACCCAGGACTTCGTGCTTGCTAGGTGGGCACTATACCCCTGAGCTACATTCCCAGCCTCAGATTTTCCTTTTAATGCCTTTTGCCATCTAAAGGACAAGTTAAAATGGGACACATTTGAAAATGTGTTAAGTACAACAAGTTTGAAAAAAATAACACTGTATAATTCAGTATTACAAATTTGATACTAAAAGAAGAAAAAATAATATGAGTGGGATTAATAAATTAAATTTTGGTGAGAAAATAAGATGTCAGATAGATTCTCTAGTAAATAATACTATAAAATATCTGAAGAATAAGAAATGAAGAGCAAATAAATATAATTGAGTAAACCATAATACTCATCTATATATACGTATATATGTATATATACAAATATATATGTGTATATATATATCTATAGATATATATACACATATATATTGTTTATATATATTGTTTCTGTTATTGTTGACTGTATCTCTGTGATCAGCTTAACAAATACAGCAGGACTCCACTGATTCCATAGTTCTCAGTTCTCTATACAGCACATATCTTATAAGCAATTTTTCTCTGGTACTCATGAGTAGAATAACTCCCTTCTCCATCTGAATAACTCCTCCAGTTCTCTCTTTCATTAGGAAGGTAACACTTAGTTTTTGCATCTAATCATCACAGTTTCCCTTAAGAATATCTTTCTTACTTTTCTTGGCCAGAAGACACTTTCCCCTTGGTGCCTACAAAGCACTACAGCACCCCTCAAAGCGGTACCCGCTTACTTACAGCTCTAGGACACCCGAACCCTTTGAGGGTCAGGCTATGCCTTAGCTTTCAGCTCCCTTTTTACCAGGAGAATACTTTTCTCCCAGGAGATGCTCAGTTGTTATTTATAAAAACATTGTTGAATGAAGAAAGTTTTCCATATTGGAAATCACAGTACCAAAATCTCCTATTAAGAATTATCTGCCATATGCACGTGGATATAATGACCAACTTAAACTTCACATTGGTACGATAAGGCCTTAATTTTCTTCCATACTCTCCTCCTCTTTCTTAGGTGGTATTCAGCCTTTTATCCATTTAACATTTATGGGGTGCTACCTGTATGCCAAGCTGTATGTGAAGATTTTAGGGTCACCACAACCATCTCTTCTCCGTTGCTGTTAGGAAACCTCCTCCGTACATGGTAATGTCCCTCAATGCACTTCCCCGTACCAAAGTCATCAGCAAGTCTGATTTATGCAGTTTGCAATAAATCCTGAATTATCAACTGCTCCACCTCACACGTACACTCCTTTCATCCTAGCTGTCATCATATCTCATGTAATTATTGAATTCTCCTCCTAATTTATGTCCTTACTTACATTCTAATCTCTCTTAAGCCATATCCTGTGCAGCAGAGCAATTACAATTCTAAAATTATAGATCACAAAACATCATTTTCCTCCTATAATGCTCCAGCAATTCCATTTGCACTTAGTTCAAACTTTTAATTATTTCCTGTAAATCACAAAGGTGTGGCTGGCCTGTTCTCTGAAATTTGCTTTAAGTTTTGCTTCCAGCTCCAAAACAAACCACAGTGATCTTTCTTCATTTCAGCATGTACTCCAGCTTTGTTCTCAATTTAAGGCATTGTCTGTGTTTTACCTTGATTTTTTTGCTCATGGGTTATCTTCCCTCTTGTTTTATTTTTCTAACTTTAACTACTACAAATTGAGATAGGTCTTTTCTGACCACTTCATTTAAAATGGATTTCTAGCTTTCATTTCAGGATCTTATCTCCCTCATGATGTAAGTTTTTTGTTTCTTGAAGTTGCAATTTTTAAAAATTACATGTTGTTGTCTTTCTTGCTTCCTGCCCTGACCATCAGTGTGGGAACTAAGTAGGTTCAGTTCTTCTGTGAATCTTAATTTGTAGTCAACTGATTGTACAGATTTCAGGATATAATTTTTTAAGCAGTGAAGGTGAATTGTCAACCTGACTGTATTAAGTGACTCCTGGAAAGGTTACTGGATCATCAGGGTACTGCACTTATCAGTGGAATAATCCACTGTTGTTCACACCTGAGTGTGCTATGAGGAGCTGGGGCCTCGCTGAGGACAGGTTGCAGGGGATGAAACTTTGGAGCACCTGACTTTTCCTCCGCCATGCACTAAGCAGCTTTGTTCCACCAGAACCTTCCACCAGGCTGTTTCTGCCTTTGGACCAGGAAACCATGGACTGATACCTCTGCAACTATGAGCCATAAACCTGTCCCCGTTTTGAAAGGCGATTTTTGTGTCAGGCAGTTGGTCCACGGACAGGCAAGGTAGCACAGTGCTTGATGACTGACTGAATGAATAAATGGAGCAAGAAAAATATGTGAGAGGTACAGAGACCAGAAAAAATACACACTTATAGTTTCCTGCCCACCAGTTAAAATAAAATATGATATTTTAAAAATGTTTTGTGTGAGTGAAATTTAATAATCAACTCAATGATAAGCAGATTTTACACTAAAAGATTAGAAAATAATACTCAGGATGTAGAATTTTTACTT
>PVJX010028839.1:0-23488 GCA_004027295.1 Dolichotis patagonum | reverse complement strand
GCTTCTAGGCATATTCCCAGAAGAACTGAAAACATCATACCACAGTGATATATGTGCACCCATATTTATAGCAGCACAATTTGTAATAGCCAGATCTTGGAAACAACCTAAGTGCCCATCAACTGAGGAATGGATAAAAAAGTTGTGGCATTTTTATACAATGGAGTACTACTCAGCTATAAAGAATGATCACATCGAGGTATTTATAAATAAATGGACACGACTTGAGACCATTCTCTTAAGTGAAATAAACCAAATCACAAGGATAAATATCATATAATCTCCCTAATATGAGATTTGATAAGAGTATATAAGACTTTATGGTAAGCATGAGTCCCCATCTCAAAGCTTCGAAGTCTTTCAAAGTTTTCAATCGTCAGTTGGAATGGTTTTATGCTGTTTTGTTTGACTGTATCATCTTGATGATATGAATAGCAGTTTTAAAGAAAACAAAACATTATGACAGCTATTGCTAATTTAATGTCATCCTTCTTAGAAGTCCTACCATGCTTTTTTTTTGTTCTAATACCATTGGTTCTATCACATTGTGTCTTATTGGAATTTGAATATGTGTGATAGCTCAAACAATTTTTTTCTTTTTTATCAAAAATGAAATATTACAGTACCCATTGAACATTTTCTGTTATTCGTTTCAGAAAGCCCTGTAATTCTTTCACTCTATGCATGGCTTTATACTATTGTGTTATGTTTGATATTATTGTATTTGAAACTATGCTCAACTATAGCAGAGTAAGAGATATGGTGTCAGCTACTGTTGATGTCCAGTTGACTTAATGAAAAGTACTGTGTAGCCTATGTTGTACTGTTCTGATCTGCTCTGTACTGCCCCCTTTTGTTTTATTCTCTTTCAAATTAAAAAAAAAAAATCCCTTTATCCATTAGTAGTCTCCTAACCTTTCCAATCACTACCTCTAGCCTGGGCAACTACTTAATTTACTTTCCATCATTAGAAGTTTGATCTATTCTGGACACTTCATGTAAATGAAATCGTGCAATATATAGCCTTCTGTGACTAGCTTCTTTCACTGGGCATAATGTTTAAGGTTCATCCGTGAAGTAGCATGTATCCCTTAATTTTATTATGGCTATACCATGGTTTTATGTACCAATCAGTTGATAGATGTTTGAGTTATTTCCACTTGAGCTATTATAAATATTGCTGCTATGGATATTTACATGCAAGGTTGTTGTGGACATTTTTCCCTCTTTGAGCATCTACCTAGGTTTGGAATTGCTGTGTCATACAACTCTGCTTGGTTGGTTGGTTGGTTGGTTTTGTTTTCTTTCTCACCACAAGTTTCTCCTGTTATTAAATCTTAGTTTAGAGCCAGGTGTACTGATGCACACCTGCAAGTTCAGCAGTCTGGGAGGCTAAAGCAAGAGGATTGTGAGTTTGAGCAACCCAACCTGGGCAACTTAGTGATGTAGTGAGACCCTATCTCAAATTTACAAAAAGGGCTTGAGATGTACCTTGGTGCATGATCCCTGTGTTTAATCTCTGGTACTACCAAAATAAAAACAAAAACAAAATCTTACTATAGTACGGTACATTTGTTGCATGCAGAACCAATATTGACACATTATTAGCAAAAGACATTATTCTACTCAGATTTCCTTAGTTTTCTTTTTTTCTGCTCCGTTTTCATCTATATCTCTTTTCTGTTCTAGGATCTTATCCAGGTTATCAAGTGACATGTCTCCTTTTTTCTATGGCAGTTTCTCAGACATTCATTATTTTTAATGTCCATAACAGTTTTGAAGAAGTCTGGTCAGATATTTTGCAAGATTCTCCACTGGAAGTGATTTTTTTTTTTAATAATTAGACTGAAGTTACTAGTTTTGGGGAAGGAAAATCACAAAGAATTTGGAATTCTGTAAGGGAGATCTGTCTCTGATCCTCCTCTGATGTATGTATTCAGTAATTTGTATCAGAATAGACTTATGTATAATTATTTTATACTTTGAGTTGTAGTCCAGTACTACTTTTTTGTTACACAAATTGTTCCACCTTTTGCTCCTTTGACACCCTCCCATCAGTGCAGATTTTTGGTTTTGTTTTAGAACACTTTCTTTTTAAGATGCTGCATGCACATCTTGGTTATTTCCTTACTCCTAGAATTAGCCATGTTTCCAAAGGACTCTGATTTCTTTAGTCAGAGTGCTGGTAGTAGAAAAAGGAGTGGGACATGGTGGCGCACACCTATTATCCCAGCACATGGAAGGTGGGGGCAGGAGGATTGCATTGAGTTCTCAGCCAGCCTGGGCTACATAGTGAGACCCTGTCTCAAAACACCCAAAAAACTAACATACATATATGTGTGTCTATGTAGGAGTATGGAGGAGTATGTAGCTCCATGTTTGAACATATACATGGCATGTATGAACCCTGTGTTCTACTCTAGCATAGAAAGGGAAGAGACAGAGAAAAAAAGTATTTGTGTATTCTTATAAATGTATATACACATCTGTAATTTATCTATATATAGTTATCCATGTCTATATTAACTAGGTATCAGGCTTCCAACTCTAGTCCATTACCACATGGATCATTTTAGCCTCTTCTCGTTGCTTATCTGTAAACTCCCACTCCACCAGTGACAAACCTGCCTACCAGGATCTGCCATTCATTTAACTTAATTGCTCAATTCCAGTATACATGTAAAAAAATGTTAACTAGGAACCCCAGAAAATAATTTTTCAACTAGAGTACAGTGCTTATGTACAGTTCTTTTTACCTTGGCCTGACAGACTGTTCATTGCCCAAGTTTTTTAGACCACCACCTTTTCACACATTTGTAATACAAGTAAATACTTTGATCACAGTCTGCATTCCTTCCTTGGAAACCCAGCTGTCTAAATTTTACATAGCTAGATAGTCATCCTTTATGCTATAAAGTTCTTTGGGTTTTCACAAAAGCATATTGTCATGCATCTACTATTATAGTATACAGAATAGTTGAACTGCATTGCAAATCATCTATTCAAAGGATCAGAAATATAGCTCAGCGGCACAGTGCCTGCCTGGCTAGTGTGAGGTCCTGAGTTCAATTCCCACTACAAAAAAAAAAAAAAAAAAAAAAAAAAAATTCAATTCTCTCTCCCTCTGAGACCCGGGCAACTGCTATTATTTTTACTGTCTCCATAGTTTTGTGTTTTCTTGGAAGACATATAACTGAACTAACATATTGCTTAGCTATTTCAGACTTGCTTCTTTCACTTAGCAATACATATTTACAGGTTAGTCAGATCCTTTTGTGAGTTTATAGCTCATTTCTCTTCAGTGAATAATACTGCATTTTATACACTTTGTTTATTGAAGGTTATTGTTGTTGCTTCCAGTTTTTAGTAATTATGAATCAAATATTCATACAGTGATCTGTATGTGTGTGTGTGTATGTTTGAGGCAGGGTCTCACTATGCCTTTCAGGGTGGCCTTGAGTTCACTTTGTAGCCCAGGCTGGTCTTAAACTTGCAACAATCCTCCTGCCTCAGCCTCCCAAGTATGTTTTTTGTGTTTTGAGACAGAGTCTTGTTGGGCATGGTGGTGCACACCTGTAATCCACCACTGGGGAAACTAAGGCAGGAGGATCTCTATGAGTTTGAGGCCAGCCTGGCTTACATAGTGAGTTCATGGCCAACCAGAAGTACATGGTGAGACATGGGAGGGGGGGTGCTGAGAGACTTGCTGTGTAGTTTAGGAGGGCTTCAAACTCATTATGTAGCCCAGGCTGGTCTTAAAATCATGACAGTCCTCCTGCCTCAGCTTCCCAAGTGCTGGAATTGCACTTGGGAAGCACATGTGCCACCATGCCCAGAGGATATAAAGGGATATAAGTTTTCAGTTCAGTTAACTAACACCTAGGAGGGTGATTGCTGAATTCTGCCAGCTCCCACAACACAGGGATTGCAGGCATTCTCTACCACACCCAGTCAAAATGTACTGTTTTATCCATTTTAAGTGTACAGTTAAAATTTAATTAAGTCATTTTTGCCTGAGTTCTTGATGTCATAACCAAGAAACCATTGCCAGGTTCATCATTAGGAAGATTCTCTCATGTGTTTTGTTCTAACAGTTTTATAGTTCATCAGAACTTTTTGAATTTTTCATAATTTCCTTTCCTTTCAGAATTCATAAAATCCTTTCAGAATTTTTTATAATTTCCTTTTCAGATTTTTTGATTGTTAACATATAGATATAAGTATTAGTCATTTTGTCACTGGAGGGACAAGGTACCAGACACAGGTTAAACAAGAAAGGTTTATTTTGGTGCATGTTTTAGGGAGTTCCATTCATCATTGGCTGTCTCTAAAGCAGACATAGTGTGATAAAGGGCCTGGCAGAGGAAAGCTGCTCAACCCGTGGCAGCCAGGGAAGAGAGCCAGAGAGAACTAAGAGAGCCTGGGACAAAAACCAAACAAACAAACAAACAAAAAAGACGTCATTCCAGGTCATGCCCTGCGTGACCCCGTCCTTCACCCAGGGCCCTCTTCCTACCAGCACATTCCTGTATGCCAGGTAAGAGCTGTGCCACTGAGCTACAGTCCTAGTCCAGATTTTCTGTTATTTGATAGCCAGTTTTTGTAGCTTGTATAATTCTAGGAATTTGTCCATTGTTGTTCATCTTATTTATTAGTGTACAGTTATATTCTCTTACAATCTTGTTTATTTCTCTTACAAACTTTTAAAAAGAGGCACTATTTCTTAATCTATGCATAACTGATAATACTATTTCCACTTTCATTTCTGATTTTAGTAATTTGAGTCTTCTCTTTTTTTCTTGGTCTTTGTTTCTTCTTTAGGCAAGATTTATCAAATTTTGTTGATCTTTTCAAAGAACCAACTTCTGGTTTCACTGAATTTTCCCCTGTATTAGTCTTTTTCTTAATCCTTACTATTTCTTTCCTCCTATGAGCACTGGATTTAGTTTGCTATTTTTCTGATTCCTTAAGTTGTAGAGTTAGACTTTTTTTGGGGGGCAGGGTTTTGCTATGCAGTTCAGTCTGGCCTTGAACTCACTTTGTAGCCTAAGCTGACCTTGAATTCACAGAAATCATCTTCTGAGTGCTGGGACTGTGTGACTACAGCTGGCCTATTCTAGTACTCAGTACTAGAAGTACTGAAGAGGCTGAAACAGGAAGATTTTAAGTTCAAGACAATGACTGGGCAAACTTAGTATCTTGGTTACTTTTCTCTCATTGCTAGGACAAAATACCCAACACCAATGTTAAGGAAGGAAAGGTTTATTTAGCTTCCAGTTTTTTTGGAGGTTTCAGTCCATAATCAGCTAGCTATATGGCAGGGTGGTATGGCATTGGGGCAACATTTCCAGACAGCAGCCAGAGCAAAAGCAGGGAACAAGCCTCTTCTCCTCCCTTCTATTGTACACAGGCCATCCCCAACCCAGAGCGGGCATAGTACTCACAAAATCTCTGTGTCCTCTTCTTACACAGGGTGAGGATATTTACAAAGTAAGGATCTTGGCTCCATGCTGAGTCCCAGTTAAATTTCTGAACTTCTCAAGTTGACACAATGTATCAACCATAACAATTAGTGACACCTTGTCTCAAAATAAATTTGAAAAAAGAGCCCAGGATGTAGCTCAGTGGTAAAACAACTCCTTCTCTCTTAATGTTGCTTTAGTCTTCTTGATGTATTGACCATTCATCTCTTTTTTTTTTTAAGACAGGGTCTTACTATATAGTCCAGGCTGGCAGTGAACTCAAGGCAGTCCTCCTGCCTTAGCCTCCTGAGGGCTGGGTTTACAGGCATGCATCACCATGTCCGGCTGACCACTTTTTTTTTTAAGGGTAAAACTAAATATAACAAAACAGAACAAAGCAGATCAGAAGAAAACCATGTGACACAGATTTCAAAGCAAGACAATAGGAGATCTACAGTGGCTACCATAATGTCTCTTGTTTTCTTCTAAATAGTTGTTCATACCTTCACACACAATGAATTCATACAAAAAATAGAATTAAACTGATCAGAACAGAGTGATGAAGGCATTATAGGCCTTCAAAACTAGACAATAGGGAAATCAACAATAGTGTCTACTGTTCTCTTCAAAATAACTGTCCATACCTTCATGTATGTTGAAGTTAAACAATACAAAACAGTCTAAAACTACTCTAAACAAAGAATAAAAGCATTACTGGATTTCACATCATGACGATACAGAATCAGCAATGGGTACCATAGTGTCTCTTTTTCTTAAAAGTAGCTGTTTGTTTCATCATGCATAATATAATCGATTCTCATAAACTGTTTAGGAGAAGTTCTACACATGTATAAGCCCCTACGTGTATACCTATCCTTTTTGTATTAGAGGGGAAAACAAAACAAAACAAATTACTAGAAAAATATGAAACAAAAAAGACAACAATAGCAAAGAGCTCAAAACGACGATATAGGCCTTCAAAACAAAGGTGGGGGCTGGGGATTTAGCTCAGTGGTATAAGTGCCTGCCCACTAAGTGCTCGGTTGCGAGTTTGAGCCCCAGTACCAAAAAAAAAAAGGTGGTAGGAGTATAACTAGGGTTGTTATTTTACATAAATGATCCTCAAGAGTTCCCCAGATCACCAGACACTAACATGCAAAATTGTTCCAATCCTATGAATGTTAACTGTTCTGTTCAAAGAACTTACAGAATTTGTAGCACAATCCTAAGTGTGTTTAGATATTTTTTCTTTTCCCTTTCTTTTTCTTTTTCCTCCTTCTCCCTGAGATATTATTTTTCCCCCTTTGAGCAGATTCTTATCCTTTCACTGTATTTATTGAGAATTTTGTATCTTACGCACTCTTACCATTTCTTACACTAACTAGGGAGACAATACGGTATTTACACATGTGAGTTTGATTTATTTCACTTATGAGTATGGTCTTGAGTTGCATCCATTTACTTATAAATATCTCAATGTGATCATTCTTTATAGCTGAGTAGTACACCATTGTATAAAAATACCACATCTTTTTTATCCATTCCTCAGTTGATGGGCATTTAGGTTGTTTCCAAGATCTGACTGTTACAAATTGTGCTGCTATTTGGTATTTGGCTGGTGGTAGTTTTCTTTATCCTGACCATTGTTTCTGGAGTGAGATAGAATCTCAGTGTGGTTTAAATTTGCATTTCTCTAATGACCAATGATGCTGACTATTTTTTCATGTATTTATTTGCCATTTGTATGTCTTCATCTGAGAACTGTGTATTCATCTCAGATGCCCATTTTTGGATTGAGTTTTTTAATTTTGGGGGTCTGATTTTTAAAAATTCTTTATATTTTCTATACAGAAGTCCTTTGTTTGAGGGACAGGTGACTAAAATTTTTTCCCAATTTGTGGGTTTTCTTTTCACTATGCTGGAGATTTCTTTCGACATGCAAAAACTTTTTAATATGACGTGATCCCAGTTATTGAGTCTGGTAAGTATTTCCTGTGCAGGTTGATTTTTGTTCATGAATTCTCTGTCTACCCCTATGTCTTCAAGATTTCTACCTACTTTGTCTTCCAGAAGATTTAGTGTTTCTGTTTTAATATTTAGATCTTTAATCCATTTTGACTTTAGTTTAGTACATGGTGATAGACATGGGTCTAGTTTTTACTTTTCAGTGTATGGAAAGCCAATTTTCCAGCACCATTTATTAAAGAGACTATCTTCCAGTGAACATGTTTGGCTCCAAAGATAAGGTGGCTGAGTGTTTGTAGTTGTATCTTCTAATCTATTCCATTGATCTTCAGGTCTGTTTTTATTCCAGTACCATGCTGATTTTATCACAGTAGCTTTGTAGTATAACTTCAAGTTAGGGATTGTGATGCCTCCTGCCTTGCCTTTGTTGCTTAGAATTGCCTTTGCTATTCTAGGTCTTTTATGGTTCCAGATGAATTTTAGGAATGATTTCTCTAGATCTGTGAGGTATGCTAGTGGTATTTTGATTGGGATTGCATTAAATCTGTATAATAATTTTGGGAGAATGGCCATTTTTACAATATTTGTTCTTCCTATCCATGAACAAGGGATGTCTTTCCATTTTCTGAGGTCCTCTTCGATTTTTTTCAGGGTATTATACTTTTTCCTGAATAGGTCTTTTACTTCTTATGTTAGATTGATTCCTAAGTATTTCATTTTTTTGGATGCTATTGTGAAGGGTGTGGCTTCTCTTATTTCTCTTTCAGTGAGTTTGTCGTTTGTATATAGGAATGCTATTGATTTTTGAGTGCTGACTTCATATCCAGCTACATTACTGAATTTATTTATTATACCTAGGAGTCTTTCAATGGAGTTTGGGGGCCTTCTATGTAAAGTATCATGTCATCTGCAAATAATGATAATTTAACTTCCTCTTTTCCTATCTTTACTCCTTTTATTTCTCTCTCTTGTCTAATTGCTCTGGCTAGTATTTCCAGTACTATGTTGAATAGGAGTGGTGATAGGGAACATCCTTGTCTTGTGCCTGATTTTAAGGTAAAGGCTTTCAGTTTTTGTCCATTTAATATGATGCTGGCTGTTGGTTTGTCATAGATGGCCTTTATCATATTGAGGTAAAGACCATCTATTCCAATTCTCTGTAAGGTTCTTATCATGAATGAGTGTTGGACCTTATCAAAAGCTTTTTCTGCATCTATAGAGATGATCATGTGGTTCTTACTTTTGGCTCTGTTGATATGGTGGATTACATTTATTGATTTACGTATGTTGAACAATACCTGCATTCCTGGGATGAATCCCACTTGGTCATGGTGTATAATCTTCTTGATGATTTGCTGCATCCTGTTTGCCAATATTTTATTGGGAATTTTTGCATCTATGTTCATTAGGGAGATTGGCCTGTAGTTCTCTTTTTTGGTTGGGTCTTTCTGTGGTTTTGGTATTAGAGTAATACTTGCTTCCAGGAATGAGGTAGGGAGAATTGCTTCCCTCTCAATTTCACTGAAGAGTTTGAGGACTGTTGGCAGTAAGTCTTCTTTGAATTTCTTGTAGAATTCTGCAGTGAATCCATCTGGACCTGTGCTTTTCTTTGTTGGTAAGGATTTAATTACATCTTCAATTTCATTAATTGAAATTGGGTTATTCAGCAGTTTTACATTTTCTTGATCTAGCTTTGGTAATTTGTTTCTAGGAATGTCCATTTCTTTTCTTTTTTTTTTTCTGGGGAGGGGGTTTACTGGGGATCAAACTCACAACCTTACACAAAATGCTGAGCTAAATCCCCAGCCCTGTCCATTTCTTCTGTGTTATCAAGCCTACGAGAGTAGAGGTTTTCAAAATAGGTATTCATGATCTTCTGTATTTCCATAGGCTTTGTAGTGATTTCACCCTTTTTGTTCCTTATTGCATGAATTTGAGTTTTTTCTTTCCTTTTTAAAATAAGGTTGGCTAGGGGCTTATCAATTTTATTTATTCTTTCAAAGAACCACCTCTTTGATTCATTGATTCTTTGTATTATTTTTTTAGTCTCTATTGCATTAATTTCTGCTCTAATCCTTATAATTTCCTCCCTTCTTTTGGCTTTGGGCTTGGCTTGCTCCTCTTTTTCTAGATGTTTGAGGTGTAGCATCAGGTTATTTATTTGTGTTCTTTCTGTTTTGCTGATGTGGGAATTCACCACAATAAACTTTCCTCTGAGAATTGCTTTCATTGCATCCCACAGGTTCCAGTAAGTTGTATTTGTATTTTCATTTGCTTATAAATATTGTTTAATTTCTTCTTTAATTTCCTTTGTGACCCACTGATTGCTCAGGAGTGTATTATTCAATTTCCATGTGTTTGTGGGGCTTTTGCAGTTTCTTTTGTCATTAATTTCTAGTTTCATGGTGCTATGATCTGATAACATGCATGAGATAATTTCAATTCTTTTGCATTTACTTAAGGTCTATTTCAGAGAATGTCCCATGTACTGCTGAGAAGAATGTATTTTCTGTTGTTGGGTGGAACACTGTTGTTGGGTGGCCCACTAAGTCCATTTGTTCACAGGTGTGATTCAGTTTTGTTATTTCTTTGCTTATTTTCTGTCTAGTTATCTTTCCCTTTGTGTCAATGGCATGTTAAGGTCTCCTGTTATAATTGTGTTATTGCTTATTTGATTTTTTTCTGTTAATATTTGTTTTGTATAGCTGGGTGCTCCTGAATTTGGTGCATAGATATTTAAGATTATTATCTCTTCCTCTTAAAGTTTTCCCCTAACTAGTATGTAGTGGCCTTCTTTATCTCTTTTGATAATTCTTGGTTTGAAGTTCACATTGTCTGCAGACAGAATAACTACCCCTACTTTTTGGGGGGTTCCTGTTGCATGAAGTATTGTTTTTCATCCTTTGACTTTCAGTCTATAAGCTTCCTTTTGGGTTAGATGGCTTTCTTGTATGCAGCGTATGATTGGATGTTGTTTCTTGATCCATTCTGCCAGCCTGTTTCTTTTAATTGGTGAATTGAAGTCATTTACAATAATGGTCATAACTGATATATATTGGTTTATGTTTTACATCTTTCTGCTGTTGATTCTTTACCTTTCCACTCTGTTTCATTGTTTGCCTTGCTTAGTGGTTTTTTCCTGTGTCTATCTAGAATGTCTTTCAGTCCTCTTTGTAGGGTTGGTTGGTGGTCATGAAGTTCTTCAGCTGTTCTTTGTCATGGAAGTATCTTATTTCTCCATCCATTTTGAAGGGCAGTTTGGCAGGGTACATCAGTCTGGGTTGGAAGTCATTTTCCTTTAGGATCTGAAATACTTCACTCCACGCTCTTCTTGACTTGTTTTGCTGAGAAGTCTGCTGTGATTCTCATAAGTTTTCCTTTATAGGTGATCTATCTCTTCTAACAGCTGTTAATAATCTGTTTTTATGTTGAGTTTCTGGGATGTTGATTATTATATGTCTGGGTGTAGTTTTATTTTGGTTATGGCTATTTGGAGTTCTATATGCTTCACCTATCTATATGTCAGTTTCTGTTCTCATGTTTGGGAAATTTTTAGCTATTGCTTCTGTAAATAGCTCTTGATATCATTTGTGTGTCACCTTTTGTTTATACCTATCAATCTTATGTTGTTTTTCTTTGCATCATCTTGCAGCTGTTGAATTACTTCCTGATTCCTTGTTATTTTTAAAAGATCTTCCCTTTCCTGTTCACTAGCTGCAATCTTGTCTTTGAGGTCTGAAAATCTATCTTCACTTTTGTTGAGGTGGTCTGGCAACTTTTGATGGAATTTTTGATTTCCTGTATATCTCTTTGAATCTGCTTCATGCATTGTTTCTTATATTGTTCGTTCAAGGTTTCCATCTTTTTCATTGTTCCTCTAATTTTTTAACTATGTCTTCTTTAAATGTGTTCAGCATTTCTTTCATTACATTTATCATTTCTTCTTTAACCTAGGAGATTATTTCTGATCTGAGTTCTTTTATAGCTTTGTGGAGTTATTTCTTTACTTCAGTTGCTATCATTTCAGGAGTTTCAGGTGTATGGCTTACATTTTCTTCTATGTCCATGTCTCCTAGGCTTGCTTGGGATGGGCTAGAGGTTTGAGATTGCATTTTGTTCTTTTGTTTTGTCATTTTCTTATATTTCTGGGCTTGGAGCAATGCTCCAAAACTTCCCTGTGCACTGGAAATCACCTCCTGCACTTTCGACTCACTAGGCGGAATCAGCACTTCTTTTTTTAAATGACCCTGTTTATTTCTAGTAATAAGTTTTGGCTTGAAGTCTATATTGTTTAATACTAAAATAGTTACTATGGTTTTTTTTCTTTAGTTCATTAATCATGCATTTATTTAAGGTTTACTACTTGCTCTGGGATGCCAACATCAATAGAATATGCCAGCAGTAGTCCCACAGAATGTAACTGCAGGGCTGGGGATATAGCTCAGTGGCACAGTGCCTGCCTGGTAAGTGCAAGGTTCTGAGTTTGATTCCCGGTACCAAAAAACAAACAAACAAACAAAATGTAACTGCAAGCCAGAACCAATCAAGAAGCACAAGGACCTAAGTGTGCACAAGGGCATCCCTTTTTTTTTTTAAAGAGAGGATTTTGCTTTGTGATTCAGACTGAACTTGAACTCACTATATAGCCTAGTTTGGCCTCAAACTGGCAGTAATCCTGCCTGAGTGCTGGGATCACAAGTACACACTATGACACCTGGCTCTTGCTTTCTTACACTTACTGTTGACATGGTATATTTTTTTCCATCATTCTACTTTCTTTTTTATTTTTTAATTTTTAAGAGATGGATATCCTTCTGTTGCCTTATTGTCTATGCTGGCTGCAAACTCAAGCAGTTTTCCTGCCTCTGACTCCCAACTAGCTGA
Source organism: Dolichotis patagonum (assembly GCA_004027295.1). Classification (NCBI taxonomy): domain Eukaryota; kingdom Metazoa; phylum Chordata; class Mammalia; order Rodentia; family Caviidae; genus Dolichotis; species Dolichotis patagonum. Next base: position 11,177 of record PVJX010028839.1, on the reverse strand, counting down.
GAATACAGGCACACACCACCCAACCTTCTACCTCCAACTTATTATTGTCTTTGCATTTGAAAGTACAGTATGTCTTGGGTCTTGCTTGTTTGTTCATTCTGATAGTTGGTCTTAATCTGTGCTTTCATTCTATAAACAATTTTATTTTATTTTAAAGGGGGTAAAATTAAACACAACAAAACAGAATGGGACATAAGAAAGCATAAATTTCAAAGCTAGACAACCAGAGATCTTCACTGTCATATTGTCTCGTTTTCTTCCAAATCGTTGTCCATATCTGCATACGAGGAGCTCATACTAAATAACATAGCCAATCTTTTCACAAGATGTGTAGTTAACTGGCTCCCACTTGCTAAGGAGGGGGGACACGGGATGAGGGATAGGACAACATGAGATGTTGGATTCTTAGCCCACGTGCCGGCAGGCTCACAGCCACCCCCCAGAGAGGGGAGAAGCTCCTTGTTCTCCCGGCACCACAAGTCAACCACATGGTGCAGGTCCCAATGCGCCAGGGTCTCTCCCCTGCAGGCCCCCTAAAGTCCGCCATATTCAGCTGCTATTTCTTTCTGATGAATTGACCATTCCATTTCCAAAGTTCTGAAATGGCCAACAGAACACAGAAAGAATTCTCTTTACGCTCCTCCTTGAAACCAGCAGCTATAGCAATCTGCTGGCCTTGCTTTAGGGCCATTCTATAAACAATTATTAATGTCTGGATTTAAGTGTGACATTTTAATGTTTGCTTTTTGTTTCCTCTGTTTTTAAATGCATGCCTTTGGACAACTTTCTTTCTCAGTTTTTTTGTAGGTAAGATAACAGTAGGAATGCTTAGCTTGGTGGGCATTGTGGAAACTCAGGAGACAGACAAACAGGGCAGGCTCTGAGTAGTGCATGGCAATGCTGCTAGCTCTGTCCAGCAAACTCAAACTCCTTGCCTGACAGCTCCCTGGCACTTGTTTGGTCCACATTCATGGGAAGGAATCTGGATGGCCTGGGATCTTCCTACATATTAAACAAACATTGAAAAAGCCCTAAGACTGTGCCCTGGACAGTGGCCTCAGAGTAGGCCCAATCCCAGAGCCAGTCTCAGAGATGTCCCTCAGGAGCATGCTGAGGTTGCAAAGCATGGACTGTGTCTGATCCACTGCTGGGTCCTCTGAGCACACAGTGTATGACCTTTGACAGCAGATGCTTGCAGTCCTTCAGCTTCTCAAGAGGCTCTCACACCCATGCTTTTGCCTATGCCATTGCTGCTTCCCAGATTGCCATATGCTCACGAGCCTGGCCTGTGGGGTTCTCTGTGACCCAGTCCCACCTACACCCCACCCCTCTACCACACCTCCTCGCCATGCAACCTGCCATGACAGACTGATTCTGAAACTACAGGGCGCACACAGGGTATAAAGGCCTTTACTTGTGCTGATTCTTCCATCAGCTCTTTCTGCATACAAAGCCCTCCTTCTGTTCTCAGATGGCCAAAGCCCTACTAATCCTTCAAGGCTTAAACTGAATTTCCACTTCCTGACCCTAAAGCTTGCCCATGCAGTTATGCTTCATAGCATTTTCTCTTCTTTGACTTAAATCAAATTTCTGTCACTAAAGAATCAAAAGGCCTGAGACAGGCTGTTTCCTTCCCCTGGTCTCTCTATAAAAGCACACTGATTCAACTCTAGGATAAAAACTCACTGAGAAAGATGCCAGTGCCACAGGCTTCTCAGAAAGCAGGCAGATCTGCTCTGCATCATCCATCAGCTTAGACAACAGAGACCCTGACAGTCTCTCCTCACAACCCTCAGGATGCCCACTTCAGTCTGCCACCTAATAAGGAGAGCAACGTCCAGAAAAGTTAAGTGACTTGCCCCAAACAGCTCAGACAACGTTCTGTCACCAGTTCAGCCTGACCTCAGAATACATATATCAGAGAAGGCACAGCAGAGTCTCAAGCAATCTGGGTGTCCTGGAGAACAAAACAAGCCAGAGCCAGTTCTAGAGCCAACCACATCTTTATTAATCTCTGCAGCCAAGCCAATAGAACTCCTGTCAACTGGGGAATTTTAGTGGACTATACCAGGCCCTGGGCAAGTAGGTTAGCATTTCTACTGGTGACTGAGACAGGACTGGGGAAGGCCTGAAAGGAGACCAAACGAAGAGCCTGCAGGCAGGCACACGGCAGGGGGTGCTTCCCAGGCTGGTACAAAATTGGGTCAAGTCCCAGAGGAAAACACTGCCATTTCCCCCAGAATTAAGGAAATGACAAAGCTGAAGACGGTAAAAGTCACAGCAGGACACAGCTCCGCGGATCAGAAAGGCATTTCCTGATGGAGGCAACTTCCTAAGGCTGTCTCCCACCCAGAAGTCTTGAGGTTAAATTCAGTTGTTGTCATGGTGGGGAGGGGCTTAGGAAACTGCTAGTGGAAGGGATGGAACTAGACGAGTGGTTTTGGGTAAGGGTACGTGTCAGTACTAAAATATTCATTATTGGTGCAGCCATGAAACTTCTGTGAAAAGCTCCCATCTCCCCTTTCCCAGGCAAGCTCCTCAGCCTGCAGCTCACCAGGATTTGCCCCCACCCCAGCCCAAATGACCTCCCCTTTCATTCTTAGGACGTGCAGCAGCGGCCCTCCCAGCCTGCCTGCCTGGCTCTCTTGCCCTACACAGCCTTGTCAAAGCACAGATAACTCTGCAGCTTAGTCAAGTGTTTGTTTACTCCTGTCTCCCTCACCAGGCCTGGCGCTCCGCCAGGAGAGAGCAGGGAGCCCTGTTCACGTTGTCACACCAGCGGCTGGGGAATCTCAAGCCAAATGAAGTTGTTTGCAGTCTCTTGGTGTGTTTGCAGGAAATATGTGCATATGTGTCTGTAAGAGATTTCTGGGATGTCTGGATGTGGGGATTTCTAGCCATGTTCCTGCCTGAGATGATAGCTTCTTCATGAGTTGAGAGAGGGGAGTAGGAAAGAAAGGGATAGTTCAAGCCCAGAAGTGGGTAATGGAGAGGGTCAAACAGGAGTGGGTGTGGATGGTGGGGTCCAAGGGGTAAAGGGGGCTCGTGCTAAGAGCAGGGTCCAGAGCTCGGGTCCCAGGGGTCAGAACCAGCAGGGCGACCACATGAGCGAGCCCAGCGCAGCGCCTGTGGCGGCCCCAGCCAGCATGCCCATGGCCAGCGGGGCGCCCGAGCTGTAGCAGGGGTCCTCCCGCACTATCACGTGCGTCACGCCGGGACCTGCGGAGACAGCCAGAGAGCCCCGGACTTAAGAGGAGGAAACTGACTCATCTTTTGTCTTTCGTTCCTCAGCATGATTCCAGCCCAACCTAATGTTAAGGCACCGGGCCCATTCTCCTGCTTCCAAGTCGGGGAGACAGACCTTGAAGTAGTAAGGGCTCCACTCCCACGGCTTCCAGGTCTTATATCTGGCACAAATGTGCTGGGACTGTGAGACTACTAGGGCAGAGTGGCGGGGCAACTCCAGGATCTCTAAGTATCACAGACGCGCTTTCACAGCCCAGATCTTGGGGCGAGGAGGTGGTCATCCCTGCATTAACCGCCAGGGGTCACTATCGGCTCAGGAACTACATCGAGAGGCTGCCCGTCCAGTGGGGGCGGGCCTGGAGTGGTACCTCAGGTCTGGAGTAGGGAGGGGTGTTGCGAATCACTGAATTGGGACAAGCTTGCAGAAGTCCCTGCTCTGGAAAATCCAAGATCAGCCACAGTCCCGACTGATGGGCCTTGGGCAGGGCCTGGTGCTGGACCTAGGCAGGCCTCAGACGGCTGCACTGGGGCTTACCTGCATAGGGTGGCCCATAGTAGCTGCGGACGTATGTGGCCTCATGTGCATTGGGGGGCACCACCTCGTAGTAGTCCTGGTATGGGCTGTAGACACGCACCTGGAGAATCCAACCAGATCAGCTGCCCAGGAACTCGCGGGCCTGGGTTGGCCCCCCAATCCCTTCCTTACCCGCCTACCCCAGAGAACCTCCTCTTAAAGTTTAGAAATGGGTCCCCAAGCACCAGTAAGCTCAGAGAAAGGACCTGCCTCTCACGAGGTCCACGGTCTTTGCTTTCTAAAATTTCTGTTTTTTCATCCAGCTCCCAAGTCATGCCCTTTCTGCTGCCCTGCTCTACCTCAAAAAGTTTTCCATGGCTCGGAATTTCCCTTCATGGGTAGTCAAGTATTTGCTATCAACTGTACAATGATCTGACTTGGAGAAACCCAACTGATTATTCTTCTAGACCAAGGGAGGGGAATATGGCCAAGCCCCAGCAAGGAAATAAGGGGTTGAGGAGGACAGAAAGGAAGAAAGGATGGGGAATGGGAAGTAACTCCACTATTATCGAGCATCTACTGTGTACCAGGAGGGAGGTATCCATCCGTGTTACTGGCAGGCATTATTCTCTCTGCAGTATCAGAGCTGGGACTGAGGCTCAGAAAATGTTCAGTGCTTTCTCTGGAATTTACTCCTTACTTGCTTTGCTCCCCAACTAGATTTCTACCAGTGGGTCATATCTTAGGTCAAAAGTCACCCACTCTAGGAAACTCATCTGGTCTCAGAAAGAATTCCTCCTTCCTGAATAAATATTTATTTATTTAGACAGTCTCCCTATGTAGTTCAGGCTGGCCTTAAACTTGCAGTGATCCTCTTGCCTCAGCCTCCCAAGTGCTAGGATTACAGGCATGCACCACCATACCTGGGCTTCCTGAATTCTTAATGGACTATGTTTGTGCCTTATCATCTTGTCTCTTGTCCTTTCCTACCTATACGCTAATGTGAACTACCTTTGGGCAATTACCCATTAATTTGTGTCATCAGCAGAGCTAGTGCATGGCAGAAACCAAAAAATATATTCTGATTTAAACAGAAACCCTCATTTTGTCTTTTGTCTTTTTGAGACAGGGTCTTGCTATGCTGTGCAGGCTGGCCTGAGCTCACTTTGTAGCCCAGGCTAGTCTCAAACTCTGCAACGATCCTCCTGCCTCAGCCTCCCAAGTGCTGGGATTACAGGGGTGCACCACCACACCTGGCTGAAACACTCATTTTAAATCCTTCATTTTACTCATGGGGGAATACATCTAGAGAAGTGGCAAGATCCCCTTCTTTTCTGGATCTTTATGGGGTTGTTTTGTTTTGTTTTGGTATCGGGGATGGAACTCACAACCTCGTGCTTGCCAGGGCAGGTGCTTATGCCGCTAAAGCTAAACCCTTGGCCCTGAATCTTTACTCTTAACCTCCTTTGATCCTGTATCTGCTTCTCAATGGGCTTTATACCTGAGTGGTTTAACTCCCTTTAGAAGTCCAGGCTGTCCCAAACGCCACTAACTCAACGGGATTACATCTCTCCATCTCCCCAACTGGTCCTCTTTCTATAAATGCTTTTCTCTGTAAATGCTACCACTATGCATTCAAACCAAGAAATTAGGCTGGCACCTTTGTTTTCACACACTTGCCTTTCATGTCTTGTTAGCCACCAGGCCTCATGATTTTATCTTTCAAATATGCTCTTCTATTGGTCCTTTTGGCCAATGCCAAGAGAATAAGCCATTGGTTTTAGCAACTTAGATAAAAAAAAAAAATACTCTTCAAAGGAATGTATGGGAGGGAAAAAGCCAGACCACAGAAGGCTGAAGAATGGCTGAGGTAAAAGGACATTAATGTGCTGTGGCATTTCTCTTGAGAAATCTGGCTATAAAGGGGGAATTCTCCAAGCACACAGCATGATCATCTCCAAGCCATTTCCCTCTGATAGAGTCTCCTTCTTACCTTTCCTTAATTATCCAATTTGTCTTTCAGAATCAACTCAGGCGTTGTTCTCATTAAGCCTCAGGCTCTATGGGCACCCTATCTGGATACTCACAGTCCTTGGACTGTACCCCCTCACAACACTGATGGATGATGTGTTATTCGTTTCCCGTTTCTCCCACCATACTCGGAGACCCCAAGTCCAATCAGAACCAGCTGGAATATGCCAGGGGTCTAGCAAATGTTTACTGAATTTGGCTACAGTGACTCAACCACAGGGCTAAATTAGAACCAAAGTTGCCCAACTTTGAGTTAAATGAGATTCAAGTTAGAGAGAACAACAGTCTCTGGGCAATGCAGGAAACTGAGGCAAGTAATGGTATTGGTCCTTTGTCTCAAGTAACTACTTGCCATGCTGCCTCCCAATGGTGAGACAGTGAGGCTGGTCAGTGTGGTTAGATTCTGGGCTCTAAACACAGAGAGAGCTGGAAGAACTGATGTACTCTGATGTAGTGATGTTTTGGAATTTAAGTCCAAAGCCTCTACCTGCCCAGTAGCTGCAGGGAGCCAGTGGTCTGATGAGGCGCCTGAAGAGGGTGGAAAATACCACCTCATTCCCCTGAGACACCTTTTTCTACCTTCCAAATCTGAGAGGCCCAGAAGTAAACTCAGGCAGATCACCTGGCAACTAGCAGGGTCACCCCAGAGACCTCAGAGACAGAACCTGAGGATCTGATCTCTGATTCTCTATCTCTTCAAAGTCTTTGCCTCTTTCGTGCATTGGGACAGTGTTGGCCAATCGGGGACATAAGTAAATAACCCACTTTACACTTTAAATAAACTTGTATTCTAAGTCAAGGCATGGGGAAAACCTCAGAATGAAGACTGGAAATCCTATGCCTGTCTGATGAACTGAGTGATACTTACCAAGTCAGGTAACCTCTCCGAGCTGCAGCTTCCTCCCTTGCAAAGTTGTTTTTCCCAAGATTATGTGAGAATCCAACCAAACCATCTCTCTATAACTAGGTGGCCAAGTGGTACCACATGTTAGACTCACCACAGATATCCCAGGCCCCACCCCGGATCTATGAAATTTGAGTATCAGGAAGTAGGAAGTCCCTAAGCAGTTCTAACAACACCACGGAGCAAGAAAGAGTTCACAGGTGACTCTAAGACCACAAGTATCCTACCTGAGTCCCCATGCCAGGCATTATGCTCAGCGCTGGGGACAGAGGAAAGATTCAGGCCCACTCCTGTTTCTGAGAAAAATTCAGATTAGGGAGAGAAAGAACTAGACTAAATTACAATTAGTGAGAGTAATGCCCCACAGAGGTTTTTCCTCCCTCCCTCCTATCTTTCCCTCCATCCTTCAGTGAAAATTGTCTGAGAATTATTTGTATCACATTCCAGTGTGCCAGGAGGAAGAGGAGGAGGAGGAAGAAAATAGAATAGACTGTCCCTGCCACTGAGCACTGACTTTACTCCTCCTGTGTATCCACCACCATGCCAGGCTCCATAGTGGCAGAGCTAATTAAGACCTGGTCTTTGCCTTGGAGGAAGTTCCAGGTCTCAGCGGAGGCCAGACAGATAGGAATAAACCAGGTCAAATAAAGACAGCACTAAGCAATAGTGACATCTGCTGTGGGAGGGAGTGACAGTGCCTGAAGGTCTGAAAAGTCCTCTCTCTGGAGGTGGGAGCCTCTGAGATGGGCCTTCAAGGAGGAGCATCAGTCTGTCAGGTGGGGGAGGCAGCAGAGAACAGCATGTGCAATGCCTGGAAGAGGGGGGAGTGGGAGTGGCTGGGCAGAGGGGACAGCAGAGCGGCTTCAGCACATGCAGGAGAGGATGCGGCAGGTGAGATTAGCCAGATTCCACAGACTCGAAAGCCACACTGTGCTTGGTGTCCCGCGAGTGACAGCGAGCCACGGGATGTTTGTGAGCAGAGAAAGGGTGTGGCTGGGATGTTCTGGATGCTCATCCTGTGGCCAGAATGGAGGCAGGGAGGGATGAGCCAGCACTTACCCAGATCCGCCTCTCAACTTTACAGGGGCTCCACGAGCGGGTCGCACACCTGACCTTGGGGCAATACCGGCGGCTCCTGGGTGGGACGGTGGCTCCAGCTGGGGCCTGCTCAACCGCAGAAACCCAAGGGGAGGTAGGGAGGGAGGTGTCAGAGGCCCTTTACACCCGAGAGACTCTGAGCTCTTACCAGGCCCTACCAGTGTCTCCTGGCTGCTGGCTGGGGCTGGGGTGGGGAGGAAAGGGGGCATCGTCTTCTTCAGCGCATGGTAAGGTGGGGAGGCTCAGGGAGGGGTGGTGACTGCCAAAGCTATCCAGTGGAGATGGGCCAGCAGCCTGTTTCCAACCCACTCTGGCCTGTTTCACGCAGCTGGTTTCCCAGTCTGCAGGGAGAACAGGTAGGCCTGATCTGCCCTCCCATCCTCCTGGCCCCTTCCATCACTAACACCCCGGCTTGCCCCTGACTGTTGTCCCCAGGCTCCATGTTCCTTGGTGCAGCCAGGGTCAGGGATGACTCCTGAGGCTTCTACCCAGAATGCAGCATGAAGCTATAGCTCAAAGAGGGACAAAGCACAGATCAGTCCTACATAGGCACAAGGACAGAAGCTCACAAACACAGATGTGAACACAGAGACACAGAAAGACACAGGTACAAAGACACAGAGGCACAAGCATGCCTGCTCTAATAAGCCCTGGGCACCCCGAGGGATGCACAGGGTGTGTGGAACACAGGAAGGCAGGGTGGAGAGTAGCAGTCCACATAGCAGCAGGAGGATGGACAAGTAGAAAAGGGACAAGACAGCTTCACAGAGTCACAGATACAGAACGCAGCTCTCACCTCCTTCCACCTTTCTCATGGAACCCATCAGCCCTACTCAAGGAAGGTCTGGAGTTCAAAATTCCATTAGTCCAACTTGGGTCTCTTCTCCCTGATGACCACTGTTCCAGCCTCCTCACCCCCAGATTCCTCTAACCGGCTCTCCACCCAGAAGCCTGAAGCAGCCCTCCTACTGGCTCTCACAACCTTTAGGAAGAGTCTAGTTCTTCCAGCTGGACTCTGAGACCCTGGGTCCAATGACCAGAGAGGTCATCCCTCCAGTGTTATTTCCTCCATGCTAAACCTTCCAGCCAGGCCAGATGTGGGGCCTCAGACACATGCCTGTGACCAGACACGCATACATTACTTCCCTGCCTCTGCTCACGCAGCTCCTTTTGCAGGTGATGGTTTCCTTGCAGAACCTCATTGGCTGAGCCCCTAATTCAGTCTTTTCCTCTGGCTTAGCACCATGAGACTTTGGACAAGTCCCTTCTCAGAGCCTCAGCTTCTTAGCTGTAAAACAGGCCTGACAATACCACCACCACCTCCAGGGTTGCCAGAGGATGAAATGATGTAATCAGGTGCTCAGCACAACCAGTGCCTGGCCCTCAGCAGGTAGATGCCCAAGGGGGTTTCTAAGTGTGTCCCAGTCTCCTCTGCTGCTTCCCAGGAGACTGCCTCTCTAGATGAGAGGAGGCGCCACTGTGCCACAGACAAAAGGAGCAGGCATAGGTTCTAGAATCTGATCTGACAGGTTGAGGTTGAAGCCATGCTAGGCCTCCTTGGCAGCTCTTCGAGCCCACAGCTCCAACAGTCCTCAGCCTATGTCTACCAGCAAGGCCTTAGCCCAGGCCTCCAGCCTATGCCAGAGACACTGTCCCAGCCTCCTAAATGTTCCCAGGGTTTCCACCTTCCCTTTACAATCCATTTCCTACCTACTAACCCATCTTTTTAAAAATACAAACCTGATCTGATCTGACCATGGCATCTCTTTGCTTAAACTTACAAGGCCTTCTTAGTGCTGTCAGAAGAAACCAACATCTTTAACACAAGCTCCCCAAGGTCTAACTCTGGCAATATTGACCCTCATTCCCTGAGCTCCAGCCACCCCATATTCTTTCTGTTCCTCAACCTGCCAACACCTTAACTCCTCTCAGGGCCTTTGCACATGCTGATCCCATTGCCTGCAAAGCTGTTCCCCTTCTCCACATCCTTACACCTTTTACTCAACTCTTGTTTGTGCTTCAAGTCTCAGCTTAAGCCTCATCCAAACTTCCACTTAGATCAGGTCACCAAGGGGGTCACCCACTGCATGTATCCATTAGAGCTGTTACCACTGCTGAGATGGAATCACTAATTAGTTGTTTCACATCTAGCTCCTCACTGGGCTGAGGCCAGGGGGCAGGCAGGGGCAAGAGCCCTTATCCCTTTGGTTTCCTTGTGATCCCTGGACCTTGACACACAGGCTGGCACATAGGAACTTAATAAATATGGGTTGTGTATATGAATTAATCTCAGCCTAATTATCTGCAGAGAGAATCTTCCAGGATTCTAGAATTATACCTTTGCCATATCTGGCACATAATAGCTGCTCGATAAAAGTTCCTTCTCCCTAGCTCCCACATCACCCCTTTCAAGTCTTCCAGGGAAGCTTTTCTCCACTCCTCCTTGGAGTGCCAGCTGGCTGTCTTCTCCCCTTTTTTCACATGGGACTTGGGGTGTCTGAGTCTGTACAAGCCTATGCCTACTAGCTCAAGAGCTGGAAGGTGGAGACTGAGTCTGACTCATCCATGATTCCATGGCACTGGAGCTGGGAGGAGGGGGAGAATGGGGCTCACCGGCGTGGCATTTGCCTCCAGCAGCGCCGTCTTCCATGCTCTGCAAAGCAAGAAGGGAAAGTGGCTCTCACATTCTAGGTTTTTCTCCCCAAACCAGGCTTCAGTTCCAGTCTCTCTGGAAGGGGAAGATCCTCCTGACTGACTCCTGTAAATAAGCAAGCCCTCCCCTGCCCTTGTCACATGGATGCACCCTGGGTTAGGCTAATTCACTCTGTAGTCTTGTCTTCTCCTCTTTAGACACTTCAGTTTCCCCATCTACACAGTGCACAGTTGGACTTGGGGGTCTCTGAGGGGCTTCCCACTCTTTTTTTTTTAATAATTTTATTTAAAGAGGAAAAAACAAAACAAAATAAAACAGAATAAAGGGTAGCAACCATACAGTATTCCAAGGAAAAAAGAAAAAGTACAACAACAATAAAACCTAAGAAATTATTACTTGACTAATTACATACTGACTTCTTGGAAATAGTTGTTCAAATTACGAAGTTAAAACATGTAAAGTAGACATTCAAACAGTGAGACTGTTAACAGTTCTGCTCCACGATCTGACAAAGACAATATGGTCATCCATCTTACCCACTCAAATATACATGCAATTATATCAATAGGGTAAAATTAAACACAACAAAACGGAGCAAAGCAGATCACAAGAAAGCAATGTCAGACATAAATTTCAAAGCTAGACAATTCGAGATATTCACTATCATATTGACTCTTGTTTTCTTCCAGATAGTTGTCCATATTGTCAAATATAGGGAATTCACATGAAAC
>PVJX010028838.1:0-23491 GCA_004027295.1 Dolichotis patagonum | reverse complement strand
TGCCATCTGCTTCTGTACCTGAGCTTGCATTATCCCCACCTCCCTTTGTTCTATAGCTTAAAAACCCTGCACAAACCCCACTCGGGGTCCTCCTGGCTTGCTTGCTTGGTGGACCCCACGCGCGTGGAAATAAACCCCCGTCACCATACGAGACTTGAGTCCTTGGAGTCTTCTTCTGCGCGACACCGATCTTACACTGTATATCTCTTTGAATCTGCTTTATGTATTCTTATAGTGTTTCTTATAGTGTTCATTTAGGGATTCTATCTGTTTGCTTTGTTCCTCTAATTTTTTAGCTGTGTCTTCACTAGATGCCTTCACTATTTCTTTCACTGCTTTTATCAATTCTTCTTTTACCTGGGCAAGTATTTCTGATGAATTTGTCCTTAGCTTTCCCAGCTGCATATTTATTTCATTTGATATCATTTCAGACATTTCAGGTGTATGGCTTCTTTTTTCTTCTATGTACAGGGCTTTTAAGCTTTCTTGGGGAGGGCTGGAGCTTTGAGCCTGCCTTTTGGTGTTTCCTTTTGTCATTTTTCTATATTTCCTTGCTTTGAGCGGTGTTCCAAAGCTTCCTCTGAATGTGTGGTGAATTACCTCTTGCACCCTCAGTTCCTGGAGCAGTGGTGGCTCCCCCAAAGGCTCTTGGCTCCCTTGCAGGGTCCTAACTCCCCTCTGCGGGCTCCTGGGTCCCTAAGTTGTAAGGCTGATGCTGGGCATGCTCAACCCGGAGCCCGTGGAATCTTGGGCGGGCTGGGCCGCTGTCCTTTGTCCCAGGCAGGTCTCCATGAGGTTCCCTGAGGGTGAAGGGTGGGCCTACAGGTCCCAAACAGTCAGGCCAAGATGCTGTTCTCCGCAAAGTTCCCAATGCAAACAGCACAGGCCAATCTGCTGGTCTCCAGGAGGTTTCCGGTCCCAAACAGTCAGGCTGAGATGCTGGTCTCTGCAAAGTTCCTAATCCAAACAGCCAATTTTTCATTTCTAAGATAAGAGACTTTATCTACTTGCAAACCATTGTAATAAAAATATTAAATAAAAAATACATATTTCTACCTGCGCACACACAGACAGACACACACACACACACACACACACACACACACACACCAAGGTTCCATAGAAACAGCCATGTAAATCATAGATTGGTGCAAATGTTACCTCCAAGCTTGGCTTGGAATCATAATACAACAATGACAACCAAGAATTGGGGAGTTCTGTGGTAATTTGGATTAAAATTACTTCAGCATGATGTGGAACTGGAGGCAAGTTCAGACTGCAAAAGCAGAGGCTGCAGATTACTTTTTTGGCTCCTGTATTCATGAAAGTAAACCTATGGAAAAAGTGCTTCTTCAGGTTACATCTTAGGACTATAGTATAAACCAAACTATATACCTAGGGAAGACTAAGAATAATGACCCAGTCTTGCAATTAGTGACTTACTAAGCTCATTCACTTACTTCATTAACAGATGGAATTATCCCTTAAAACATTGCAGTGCAGGAATTTGAAGTATTAAAATGTTGAATGGCATCAATATAGATGCTACAGCAGAATACATGAAGATTAGAGACAAACTTTACTATAGACTTTCAATTAAAGATGACAATTTAAAATATTGATTTATCACCTGTGTGTCCCAGAAAGACTCTTTCTTTGTTTTAAATCATAGCCAGGCTGATATTTCATTGTTGTTTTGATTTGCATTTCCATGAGTTTAGTTATGTTGAACATTCTTTCATAAACTTGTTGATGACTTGTACATCTTTTGTTGAGAAAGTCATAAGCTTATGACTTCCTAAGTGTTCTTCCCATTTTACTGGCTTGGTTTCCATATGTATGAATGGCAGTTTTATGAAAAGCAGATATAACATATTCCCTTATAAGAAATATTCCTATGGCATTGCTCACAGAATTAAGAAAACAATCTTAAACTTCATATGGAAGCAGAAGTGAACTACAGTACCAAAAGCAATTCTGGGCAATATGAGGAAAGCAAGAGACATCACAATTCCTTACTTCAAGTCACATCAACAGACTATGGTGATAAACACAGACACATGGATCAATGAATGAGAACAGAGGCTATAGAAAATAGCCCAGGTATAGTTAGCTAATTGATCTTTGACAAATAAACCAAAAACAAGTGTTGCAAGAAAAGCAGTCTTTAGAAAATGGCAATGGAAACACTGGCAATCCTTAATGAGAAGACTGAACCTGTATACATACCTCTCTCATGTACTAATCATTGCAGTTTAAGTTAGATTTACAATAGATACACACATACATGAACACACACAAAATGACATTCTACAGATATGGCCATAAGCAACCCTAGAAAAACAAAAGCAGTGTGCATGGTTTCGATTATATTGCCTTGCCCTGTTACTTTACATTCAGTTTTTGAACTAAAAATAAAATCCACTGAGAAAGAAAAAAATGTTATGCTTTATAGTCTTATTTCATTTTCTTTTTCCTTTTTTAAAAAATTCATTTAAGAAAAAAACAACCAAGGAAGAGAGAAAAAAGGGAGTTTTCAAAGATGGCAGACTGGAAGGTAGCAGGATTTGGATCCTCTCTGAAAGAGACAGCTAAAATGCCAGAATGGAACACCCTGGAGAGACACAAACAGAGGGAGATGGAGTCTCACAACCCAGGAAGAAACTAAAGTGAAAAAAACTGCTTGAATACGAGGTCCTGGGGCTACCATTAGGGAAGCTAAGATTGGCAAGTGAGGCACTCTTGCCGAGCTGCCCGAATTCCTGCCCAAGACCGAATTAACCAACCAAACCCATGCCTATGCTAATGGCTTGAGTAGCCCCGAGCATGGAGCTGAAAGGCCCTGCATGCAACCCACCCACAGGCACCCTGAATTCACCGCAGCTGTGATGAGGTCAGAGGTTGGGTAGCCCAGCAATTCTCAGGGACCAGCATCAACACACAGTGAATGATGGGAATAAGACCCTCCCATGGGAAAGGGGCAACCAACTGGATGACATGTTGCATTTGGGCAGGACAGCCCTAACTCCATAAGGAAGTGGCTTCAGTTGGTTGCTCCCCTCACCAAGTGGATTGGTGGGATCTGCTTGGCCTGGGCTGTGGCCCTGGCTGGGACCCAGTGAGTCACTACAAATTAAGTCCCTGAGCACAGTGCACCCTGATGCAGTGAAGGCCCGCAAAGGTTGACTGGCCTGGAGGGGAGGAGCCAGCACACACTGCCCTTGATGGAACTTTAATCTCTGATAGCAGACAGCAGAGGGCAGAGGCCCTAGCCTGTGTGCTCCAGAGGAGCCTTAACCAACAAGAAAAGGGGCTGGGAATTGCACTATACACTTGTATGGAAGGAACCAAAAACATGATGGGAGAGAGAAATAAGAAAAAAACCCCAGGCCTCAACTCTGGGAGTATTAATCCAGGAGAGCACAAATACAAAAGAAATTGAGAGCAGCAAACATGCAACATCAAACACAGCATCGGCAGACATAAAGAAAATATCTTTGGGACTGCATAAACGAGATCAAAACTGAAATATTAATTCAAATCAAATAAGAGATAAGTAGATTAATAAAAGAAAGGCTGGGCACCTCTCAAGAAGACACAGACAGAAGAATGGAGGAACACAAAAGGAGAGAGATGTTCAATGAAGAATATAAAGCAACCCTAGAATTCATGAAGCAGATTCAAAGAGCTTACCAGGAAGCTAAAGAGTCCATAGAAAGTTGGCAAAACTGCTTGAAAGAAACCAAAGATAAACTATAAAAAGTTAAACAGAGGCTTGCAAAGTGTGATCATGAAAGGGAAGATCTCTTAAAAATAACAAGGGAGCAGGCAGTAACAATTGGAAGGCTAGAGGATGACAAGAGGATCTATAACTTAAGAATACAGCATGTGAATGAAGAATCAGGAGTCAAAACAGAGGGATTACAAAGGCTATTCACAGAAATTATTAAGGAAAATTTCCCAAACATAGAAAAAGGAAATGATATGCAGATGTATGAAGCATACAGAAATTCAGCCACCTACCACCAAAACAGAGCTACACCTAGACACATAATAATCAAGATCCCAGAAATTCAATATAAGAACAGAATATTAAAAGCCATCAGAGAAAAGAAACAGATCACCTATAAAGGAAATCCCATCAAAATCATGGCAGACTTCTCGACACAGACCATCAGGTCAAGAAGAGCTTGGAGTGAAGTAATTCAAGCCCTGATGAAGAACACCCTCCAGCCCAGATTGATGTATCCTACAAAACTCTCTCTAGAAATTAATGGAGAAAAAAGATGCTTCCATGACAAAGAGGAACTTGGAGAATTTGTGACCATCAGTCCAACCCTACAAAAAATACTAAAGGACATTTTAGAGAGAGAGAAAAAATACGAGCATTTCAGGAACAGTGGCAGAGAGGCCTCAGTGAACAGGGCAGACAGTGGAGTGGAACAGAAAAATAGACAACCAATGGCAGAAAAACAGAATAGCAGAAATAAGGCAGAGAAGATTGGCTGTAATCTCTAGTATAGATGGCCTTGAAATAGCAACAGAGATAAAGACAGGCAGAGTAGATCAGGAGATAGGGTCCATTGAGAGGCTCTATATAGGGAGGCAGTGGGACCCAAAATAAGCAGTGCACTCTATGGGAGTGAAAGGGGAAAAATTATCTAAAAAAGAAAGGCAGAGGATATTGTTAATTGGGTAACAAGATTTAAAATCTACATTATTTTCACCACTCTGCTTAGATGGATTACATGCTGTTCCAGTTTGTCTAGTTACACTAGACTTGAGGACATGGTCAGCTATCCCAAAAGTAAGAGAACATATTGTAATCATTCTTAGTTTCCTATCAACTTAATCTGAAGCCCTGTGTAACTTATACTGCCCTATTATGACTGATCTTATTTGAATATGGTTTGTTAGATTGCTGTTTTTTTTTACTCATTTCATTTAAATCTGTTATGAGTGATAGCATCAAGTCTAAGAGTATAGGCAACTGCACTGAAGATGACAAGATTCACTAAGATACCCACTCTGGTTTGATTATTACTTGCTTTTGAAGTCTTACAATGTCTTCAATGCTTTGCTTTTATTAATGTTGTTATACTCTGCTGAGACACCATGGTAACCATGGTAGATCACCTTGTATTGTGGTTTTATATGACTTTTTCCTTCATGCTTTTCTAGGAATTGTTTTGTTTGGTCTTGCTTTGTTTTGTTTTTCCCTCTAATACAGAAAGGATAGATATACATGTAGAGACTCATGCATGTGGAGCCCTTATAAACAGCTTAGGAGAACCAACTATATAACACATGTTGAAATGAACAACTACTTTGAAGAAAAAGAGACACTATAGTACCCAGTGCTGATTCCATAATGTCATGATGTGAAATCCAGCAAAGCTATCATTCTTTATTCAAAGTGATTTTAGCTTGTTTTGTTCTGTTTAAATTCAACACACATGAAGATATGGACAGCTGTTTTGAAGACAATGAGAGACACTATGACAGCCATTCTCGGCTTCCTTATTGTCGCTCTTGAAGACCTGAAATGCCTTCCTTGTCCTGCTCAGATCAATTCCATACTATGTTGTTTCATGGGAATTCCCTGTATGTGACAATATGAACAGCTATTTGGAAGAAAACAAGAGTCAGTATGAAAGAGAATGAACATCACTGATTGTCTAGCTTTGAAATTTATGTCTCTTACATTGCTTTCTTTGGACCCACTTTGTTCTGTTTTGTTGTGTTTAATTTTACCCTTTGGATATAATTGCATGCATATCTGTGTGGGTAAGATGGATGATCATATTGCTGTTTTTGTCAGATCATGGAACAGAACTGTTAACAGTCTCACTGTTTGAATGTCTACTTTACATGTCTTAACTTTGTAAGTTGAACAACTATTTCCAAGAAGTCAGTATGTAATTTGTCAAGTAATAATTTCTTAGTTTTTTTTGTTGTTGTTCTTTTCCTGTTTTTCCTGGAATTCTATATTGTTGCTACCTTTATTCTGGTTTTTTTCCTCTTTAAATAAAATATATAAAAAAAGAAAAGAGAAAAAAGGTAGCAACAATACAGAATTGCTAAGGAAAAAAAGAAAAGAACAAAGAAAAACTCACTAAGAAACCACTATCTGATAAGTTAAATACAGTCATCTTGGAAATGGTTCTTCCAGTTACAAAATTAAAGCATACAAATTAAACATTCAAACAGTGAGACTGTTAATTCTGCTCAACAATCTAACAAAAGCAGTAATATGGACCTCTATCTTACACACTTGAACATACATGCAATTATATCCTATAAAGCACATAATTTTCCTCTCTTAATTACAGCAAGAATTATGCACTTTGAGTTTTATTAATCTTACAGTTTTTATTACCTTTTATACTAGAGATACAATGTTCTATTTCTAAATATAATTATTTCATTTTCAAATCTTACCCTATGTCATGAAAGTATACATATAGAAGTAACTATTTATGTGCATATTATATATATATATATAGATACCTATATATATATTATTTATATGTATATATACATATATGTTTTATTAACCCTGATGTACTTCTTATCACCTTCAAACGTTATCCAGTCATCTATGAACATTTAGCAAAATTTGCATCCTCTTCTCCTATTAATTATTTTTCTTAACAAAAACGTCTTTGAGTGCCAGGAAATTTGCTTAGGCACATAAGTGCAAGCCTGGCAAGTGTGAGATCATCAGTTCAATCATCAATACTGAAGAAAAATACAACCTTGAAGTTTGTTAAAGATAATTCTCTAAGTAATATTAATTCAACTGAAAACACCTGAGCACATATTTGAAATTTCAATTTATAAAGTATTGTAGTAATAATAAATATAAAAATAAACTATTTCAGTTAGTAAACATTGGAGTAGATGTGGTGGAGTACTTTCCAAAGGTGGAAAACCTTATTGTCAATTTTCTTATGAGGGCATCTTGTGAAGCCAATTAGATCTTTAGGTATGTCCAGGAATACTTTTTCCAGTTTTCTTTCCTAACCTTTCATAATCTGTTTCATTCAACATAATATCTTCTTTAGGAATTCAATTCAAGGATTACTTACACCTGTTCTATCCTGGCTTTCCAAATTTCCGTCCCCCTCTAAATTGTTTGTTGATATTATCCATGAATGCTTTTCTGTGTCCAATTTAACAATGTAATATTTATAAATAAATACTTTACAAAGTATTTAAACCATAGTTTCAAAATATGTGACATTGTTTAGAATGTTAGTTTACTTGCAAATTGCCTCTTAGTACATTTCAATATTACTATATCAGACACCAGTGTCTTGATTTGTTCATACAGCTACCATATAAATTTTCCCTATATAATATATTATTATATGGTATATGTATCATTTTAATTATAATATATATATAAACATATACATACATAAACACTCATATGTAGAAATCAGCATGGGACAGTGGGAATTCATATTTTAGAAACAGAATGTGGACTACCAGGTGAAAAGAAACTATTAGGAAACATAAAGAGTGAGATTAGATACTATGAACCAAACAGAATCCTTGTTGAAGGCAGAACAAGGTGATCGCACATCTCCTGGCACTATCGAAGTACAACGAATAAAATGAGATATTGAGGTTGATCTGATACCAAGAGTGAGGGGTTGTAGCTAACTTGATTTATCAGGGTACTTTTCTTCCTCTATTTTTGTACAGGTACCATAGCCTGAGAAGTTTTAGAAACCAAGTTAAAGTTTGCACAAGCAGCAAGTCTTTACCATCATCATTATTGTGATTAAAATATTTATTATGATTACAGGAGCAGTTTTTTTCCATCATTTACTAGAACTTTTTCCTTTAAACTAATATCTTAGTAAGCCTGCATCTTATAAGAGCCTGTAATCTATTGGTCTTCCCAAATTTCATTGCATGTTGTACAGCATTGTAGATTTCATGCTTAAGTTGATTATTATCTACATGCCTTAGGATAAATTTTGGGCAATACATTCAAATGAAGATAATGAATGAGTAGATTGCTAGAGGTGTTTACTTCATCTAAAATGAGTTATATTTGCAAAGTACACTTTATTCATATTACCTTACTGATTAATGAGATTTGTAACTACTACTCTGATAGCTATTCCCCAAGAGCAGCTGCCACTCTATAAGTCACAGATAAAAACATCTTTTCCAAAAACAGAACAAGCAGATCTATCAGTGGCATAGATTTTTTAGTGAGTCTGATAATAGCACTGCTAATTAACATCAGCCATCACCCAGTGGCAAATTTTGTTAGCATTAAGAAAATATACAGAACAAATAGTAACACAGCTTGCAATTAATGATAAAGCACAGATTTTGCATAACTTCTGATCTCTGTGTTACCCTGCATGTGAGTCATGCATGGTCACAAAGGCCAAAACTGTATGGTGCACTAACTATATACAATTCAGATCCAACCTCAGTTGTAACATCCATTCAGTTTTTCCATTTAGCTTGTACATAATCTCCTCAGAACCATTTCAATAACTCCTATTATATCAGGGGAGCTACATCTCAAGACTGAAGCCTCTGTATACTCCATAAATAATCCAAACAGGGAAGTACAGTTACTTGGACCAATATACAGTTTCCTCAGCCATATTCCCAATTAACATGGATCCACTATATTGTTAAAGTCATTGATTTAGTATTGTGAAGAGTAGTGCACATAAACTCTTTCTCCTACAGCAGAAAAAGCTTTTTTTGGACTCACTGTGAGAAGCTTAATCCCCTAAATTCTAATGTAATATCTCATTAAAATGTACCTCTTCATTAAAATAATGACGTATAGGCTCACTGGTAACTATCATTGTTGTTGGGAGGTATTTCAAAGATAGTATTACAAAATCCTCTGACACAGATATATCCTGTTGACTCATCAAAGTAACAAACATCTTAAGTCTATGGTCACCTCAGACTGATTCACACATAATGAAACCTTTGGTTATTTGTCCAATGGGGTCCAGCCTTCTCTGCCAATTGAGTCTCTCCAATATGGAGTGAACATCACCCTAAGTTGTGCTAATGAATTATTGCATTTATAAATTTCTCCTTGAGTGCTCTCACAGCTATGTGTAGTTACAGAAAGTCATGTTATTTGCCTCCTATGGATTGGTCTGCATCACTGAGGAAGAAGGGCCTTGCAGAAAGGGCCTTGGGTATTGTCTTGGGTGGCTCATCTAAGTCTTTCATCTCTGGAGTTCAGATATCAAAAATATTCTTCCTGGGCCGCTAGGGGGTGCTCTGGCCACAATCACAAACCCCTCCATCCAACCCTCCATTGTGGGCATGTCTCCCACCCAGTCAGCAGCCAGCACCTCTGTCCCCTCCTTCTATAGTGAGGCACTGGGTCCAGCCCCTGTGTCCCAGCCTGGGCAGGAGGATGTGCCCATGCAGGCTTGGGACCTGAGCTGGCCTCATCCTCCAAGGGAGCCAGGGCCTGGGTTCACACTCATGTCCAACAAAGCAGGTCTCTCAATTGAGCCAGTCCCATAACAGCACCCACCTGGATTGGGTCCCTGGAACCTTGCAGGATGCTCAGAGGCCTTCGGGCTATGTTCAGGTTAGTTAGGATGACACTGAGTTCACTTTCAGAATGTGGCGCCTGTGCTGTGTTCTGGCATGGTCCTCGTGGAAGTGGAGTTGGAGGCCGCTCCATCATTGAAGGTGAACTATGTTCAGCATGGGTCGAGTCCTAGAAGTAGGAGGAGGTAGCAAGTGCATCAATGGGCCCAGCGGGGGCCGCCATGGCTTAGAGGCTGCCAGACCTCCCCTTCCCCTCCCTCAGGCCTTCCTATTCCTCCTCCCCTCCCCCTTGCTCTCCTCTTCCTCAGTGTATCCTCATCCTATTCCTCATTCTCCCCTTTCTCCTCTTCCTTCTCCCCTTCCTCCTCCTCATTGTTCTCCACCTCTTCGCCCTAGCCCTGCTCTTCCTCCTCTTACTGCTTTACACCATCACTCTCCACCTGCTCCCCTCTGCCATCTCCTCCTCCTCTCTGCAAGTGATAAAAACCTGCTCTGCCTATCTGATGCTGCCTCCCTGGCTCAGGCTCTGAAGGAGATGCATGCAGCCACATGAGCCCCTGGGAAACTTGGCACAGGTGGAGGAGGCAACACCAGTCACTGGTGGGTGGGCTGCACTTGCAAGGGGTCTCCAGGCATGCCCAAGAAACTCCTCCCAGGGCCTCTCTAGATGGCTCTGTTCTAGAGCCCCAAGGCTCTTGACCCAGCTGCTCTTGGGTAAGGCACAAGCACAGCAGATGCTCCCACACACAGCAACCCTAGACTATATCAGGCCCAGTCCCAAGACACTGTCTGTCCTGCAGATGACCTCAGAAACACACCTATAGCACTGGCTGGAACCCAGCTGTATATAATTCCAACTACTTTTCATGGTCCTTTACCTCCTGGAAAAACTGGACTAGTTCTTCCTTGCTCACATGCATCCCAAAGGGGCATATTTGTGATTCCTTGTGTGATTCATGCTGATTATACTGGAATATTATCACTGCAACTGGGTTTTCTTTTGCCCATTCAATTAAATGTTTCTGAATCTGGAGCACAAGTAATTGTCTTGCCTGAAGTCTCCTCTAAACCTGGAGATGTTACCCATGGAAATCAAGAAATTGGCTCTACTAGGGTGGCTCTTGATATTCCCCTGGGACATAAACACCCAAGCCCCTCTTTAAGTATTGATAGCTTTTGCTTTTCAGGTTTGCTAAATACTCGAGTTGATGCTCTCACTCATGCTGGCCTTCTCATTTATCTTTTTCATGAGTTCATCCCTTGTGGGGCACCTGGGGCCTTCGCACAGTGTGTTCCCCAGTGATGCTTGTTACTTTTTCTCACAATGGAAAACAGAAAGCCTTCATTCACCCATATATTATGGGCATTTCTTTGTGATAAGGGGATGTGATGTGATTTCTCAACTCCATACTTATGCGCAAACAAATGTATCCTCCACTGCCCCTCAAGCCCTCGCTCTCAAATGGAAAACTGACAGTCCATTCTGGGTTCAATAGTGGCCCTTACTTTAAAATAAATTGTGAGCAGTGGAGGCCTTAATTCAAGAAGAATAGGCTCCAGGCCATATTGAGCCCATTATGATCCCTGGAAGCATACAAAAAAAATCTGGTAAATGGAGGTTATTACATGACCTCCAGGAGATTAATAAAACTGTACTCCTTATGGCTCACTCACCATATGGTCTTCATAATCCTAACATTATTCCTTGAGAATTTCAACTCTTTTCCTGTTGATTTAGAAGACTGTTTCCTCACTATTCCTTTTCAGCCACAGTTTCACCATTCTGTGTTTACTGTTCCCGTCTATAAAAATCAGAAACCAACACGCAGGTACCATTGGTGTACATTCCCTCAAAGCATGAAAAATAGTCCAACCCTCTGTCAATATTTTGTTGATACTATCCCGCTCAATTTTAGAAAATGTTTTCCTAATTTACAGGTCTATCATTACATGGATGACACCCTTGTGGCTGGTCTCTGTCTAAATTACTCCATTCTCCATGATCTCGTCTCTTTAGCAGTGTTTGGGATTCATTTTATCCCAGAAAAATTCTAATTGTCAGAACCCATTTCTTTTTTACAACATTGACTTCTTCATGCGTTTCCAATGCCTGCCTTACCTGGAGTGCATGTCAGCTTTCCAGCTACACTTTCAAAGTACAGTTTCTAGGTCACCTTAACTGGCTGAGGTTCTAATTTCCCTTGACCACTCAAAAGTTAACTCTTCTGTGGAATTCTTTGTGCTGTTATACAAATCCTGCTGATGTGATCTCTTGTCCTGCACATCCCCCTGAGGCCAGCACAGTGGCCTCCAAGTACAGCCACCAATACTCACATCACCCTCAAGGCAAGGACCAGGGCCTCTGGTCAAAGCCACCTCTATTGACAGCAGCCTTGGGCTGAGGACAACATCCTGCTGGCAAAAGCACCTCTGTTCACTCATGCCTTAGTCCCAGGACAGCAGCCAGCTATCACAGCCACCTTTACTCATGCCCCCTTCATGCCCAGAATAGTGGAATATGAGAGCAAACACCTCTGATCATGTCCCCCTTGGGCCCAAGACAGTGTCCTCCCAGTGCTTATTCTTCTAGTCCCAGCAGCGGGTGTCAAGATGGGGTGTGGAAGCTTCATACTACCCTGAATTCGGACCTAAGATGAGAAGTGTGCACTCAGCCTGTGTCTTAGTTACTTTTTATTCATCGCTGAGACAAAATACCTGATGCCCAAAGTTGGGAAAGGAAAGGTTTATTTCTTACAGTTTTTGGAGGTTTCAGGCCATACTCAGTTGGCTCCAAGGCAGGGTGGAATAACAGGGCACAGTTCATGGAAGCTGCAAACAGCAAGCGGAAACCGGCAAGAGAGAGACACACCTTCTTCCTGCCATTACATCACATCCTGGCTCCACCCCCTAGGAGGGTATAGCACGGACACCACCAATCCAAGCATTAGACAATGAACCAATCACAAATGCACAATGCAAATACATGAGGCCTGGGGGCCACTGACATAAACCATGACATTCCACCCTTAGCCCCCAAAGACTCATGTACAACTTTTATACAAAAGATATTTAGTCCATCTCCAAGAGTTGCCAAAGTCCTAACATTTTTAGCCTTGCTGAGAAGTCCAAGTCCCAAGGCTTCTCCAATATCTATGGCAAACTCTTAACTGTAACCCCCTCTACAAGTGAAACAAAGTTAAACATTTCTGAAATGCAAAAGCACAAAATAAACATTACCATTCCAAAAATTACAAACGGGGGAATATAAAGCATTGGAAACAAGGCAAGTCCAACATCCTGCAGGGCGAACATTAAGTACTAGAGTTCCATACTCAGCATTTGAAGCAATCTGGTTGCAAGCTCCAAAAGGCTTGGGTGATTCCACCCTGAGGGCACTCCCAGGGATTTCATTTCCCACAGCTTTTCTTGTAAACCTTCTCTGCTTAGTTTTTGCAGCTTTCCTTGGATGATCTACGTTCTTGGCTTTTCCAATCTTCTGGGGTCTCCACTGCACCTTTGGCTTCACACATATCTTTACATATTGCTCTCTCAGGGGCACACTGCTTGGCCGCCCATGCCCTTTGCAATCTAGGTGGAAGCCTTACCCTCAGAATTTGTGCATTTTCCTTGCACCTAAAATCGGCACCATGTGGATGCCACCAAGGTCTGCTGCCAGCTGGAGCAGTAGCCAGGCTTTTCTCTCTCTTGACTATACAGGTCCAGTGCCTGGATTGCTGGGCTCTGTTTACCTGATTGTGAAGAAAAGCTTTTCTATGTTGCCGCCTTTCTGGAACCTCATGTGGCTGCTGCCATTCTGGAGCATGGTGCTCTGAAGCTTTCTCATCTGAGAAAATTCTTTCACTTTTGCAGTTTTGGGGTTTCACAGGGTGGAGACCCGCTGTTTCCTGGGATGCCCAGTGGCCATCTTTGTTAACTCTATGTTTCTTCTCAGCAATCAAAGTCTCAGTACTATCTTTACAATTCACAGCTTTACTGGAGTTTTCCTTGTGGCCAAACTCACAGTGTTTTCAATTATCATGCTGGCCTCTTTGCTCTTGATTTGCAACATAAAGCTGGCTAAAAGCCCCCAACAATAGCCATGCCACAGCCTCAACATTTGATTGCCTTGAAATTTCCTTTGCCAGATTAATCAGTCCATTACCCTTAATCTCAGTCTCAGGCAAAGTCTCTGGGCATGAGCAAAATGCAGACAAACTTTCTGCCACAACATAACACACATCATAGGGGGTCCAACAACCAATGCAGTCCTCCTTCCTAGCAGAAACCTCACAAGCCTGGTCTTTACCATCAGGCTTTCTAGTCTTCTGGTCTCCTGAGCTCTGACCAGAATCTCCTCTTCAGAATAACCTAGGTTGATCCAGCTCTGTGCATTCAGGCGACATGTCCAAACCTTTCCAAACTCTGCCCACAAGCCATTTCCAAAGCCTCTCAAAAAACATGGTCATTATACTCACAGGAATGACCCCACTCCTTGGTACCAAATTCTGTCTTAGTTACTTTTTATTCATTGCTGAGACAAAATACCCGATGCCCAAAGTTGGGAAAGGAAAGGTTTATTTCTTACAGTTTTTGGAGGTTTCAGGCCATACTCAGTTGGCTCCAAGGCAGGGTGGCATGGCAGGGCCACAGTTCATGGCAGCTGCAAACAGCAAGCAGAAACCAGCAAGAGAGACACACCTTCTTCCTGCCATTACATCACATCGTGGCTCCACCCTCCATAGGAGGGTGTAGCACTGATACCACCAATCCAAGCACTAGACAATGAACCAATCACAAATGCACAATGCAAATACATGAGGCCTGGGGGCCACTGCAATAAACCATGACAGACTGATTTCACTTCTCACTCTAGCTGAAAAATTGAACTGATTCACAAGGATAATTTCAAGCTCTGTGACCTACCTTTCTCACCCAGAGATGAGAGCAACCTGTAGGGTGTGTCCCCGCATGGGTGCTGCAGCCTGTAGGCATACTGGCTGTCCACTGCCCTGGCTGCCCCCATGGCCTTGCACCCAGCTATGTGCCTGCTGTCTCCCTAGTGATATATCAGGGACTCTTCCATTCCAGGGCCCACTCTTCATCTGCTCCTTCTATCCACTGAGCTAGACAGTGTGGGCATCCTGCATGGATGGAAACATGGGTGCTGGTATACAAACTCCAAAAGTGTTGAGAGTTGGACTGTTCAGTGGCAAAAACACTGAAACCTCTCGTTACTTCTCATAGCCCCCAAACATGGGAGGGAATCAAAGAGCTCCAATGAGCTTAAGCAAGGCTCAGACAAGGGAGATGATAAAAAATATTGATTGTTTCAGCTGCAAGGAGAAATCAAGGCTATGGTTTAATCTAATCAACACATTGTCCAAATCTACTCAGATTCTTTTATTGCTTCCCTTCACAAAAATTGAAAAAATTATATATAAAGAAAGGCTACCTAACAATTTTGGATCTTCTCATATTTATTGTGATCAACAGATTAAGCAGCACCAGCCTGGGATAAAATTGAGAAGTAAAGAAAAAGCATCATTTAAAAGCCTTTAGATACAGGAAGAAATGCTTCAGATATTATCCAACACCATTGACCTATGGCATGGACTCTCCAGTTCTACAGGTGTGAGTAATGTTTCTTACCCTAGTAAAAATGCTGAATTGATATAACCTGGAGGGATGCAAGAGTACCTTTGGTGACACATGCAACTGACTTGCTTTTCAGTTACAAATTTATGATCCATTTAGAATTACAGCCCCAGGGCATGGAGAGAGCTTCCCTCACCAGGTAAAATGTCCATTGATTTGAGTTCTAGCCACCAGGGTCTAAAACCATTTCCACTTTTTGCCTTTAAAAGTGCATATAAATGGTGTAATGTGCAGAAAACTTTTCCTGGGGTGGCCAGTTGTAGCTTGTGAGTTGGGACCTGTACCACAGAGCTCAGGCTTGCAGCCCAGTCTCCCATGTGCTGAGGAGCAAACTCTGCTGGGGACTGCCAAGGCGTTCCAGAGCTGGCCTGCCACAACACTGCAGCACTCAGGCTGGGGCCAGGAAGGTGAGATATTGTTCTAGAGAGGTGAGACAGGGCTCTCGCCTGCCCAAGCCACCCTAGGTTTTTCCCATGGGCTCTGCAACTTCTCCCAGTATCAAAACTTTACACTGTAGCACCACTGAGATCCCCAACCACAACTCCAGGCCAGGGCAGGAGCACAACCTGTGTGTTGTGAGAGCACAAGGTGGCTACCTAAAAACAAAATAATTCAGTTTTCTTTTTCTCTAAAACTTTCCACCAAAACTCTTTATAATCTTCAGGTTTAAAATTTGTTAAATGTGCTCACAATTTACATTTCAAAAATCAAAAAGGAGTGTTCACTTCATAATAGGTACAACTTGGCAATACCTAACATTGAAGTATTTAATTCAAATACAGATATAACTACCACAGCACCAATGAGTGCAACTGACAAAAACAAACAAATATGATTCAGAGCTAGATCTCAGCTACCAAGAGCCAAAACACTTCAAAAGACTTACTTCACTATGCTACAAATTGTGTGCTCACATGACATAATATTAGTTGTAAATAATAGTTTTTCAAAAGGATTTTAGGAAGAAGTGGCTAGAAATTACAAGCATATTATACACATAAAATTGGAGGACTTAGAATACACTTAAAATGACTTAGTAAATCCTGTGTGCTGTGCCAATGGAGCTCCTGCTTGGTGTTTAAAGATCCGGTAACTGAAATTAAAACTCTGCATCCAAATGTACCACATAAATCATTTCATTTGATAGATAAAGGTGAATTTGACAGACAAAAATTATAGAAGAAAAAAATTGAGCTATAGTAAATACATGTAACAGCACACTACAAAAGATACAAACATCATGTGTCACAAACATGCTTCAATAACATGACCTAAAAATTATACCTATTCAATTTTTATCTTGTCATATCATATGATCATCAACAGTCTAAAATCTCACCCAAGATTGTGCACTCCTATTTTTATTGTGAAGAATTTATAGACAAGACATATACAAATTTTCCAATTTTAAAATACATGTAGATTTCTACTGCAAATACCCATTATTGTACAATCTTTGAGATGTTGAATGTCTTATATGTATGTCATTTTTATGATGTGAAACACACCATTACCTTCAATTATATTTAAAGTTATTGCTGTTTTAATTTAACATAACTGTGTGTTAAAAATTCACTTATTATACAAAGTTTTTGTTTTTTCTACTGTTTTCAATTACTTTTCCTCCCTACTTGCATTAGATTTGTATGTTATGTCTACCATGCTCTTGCTATAACTTACATGACATTCATGTTTCTCAATATAATTTTACTATGAAGATATATGGGAATACTATGAATTTCTTTATACTTTTCCCTACTTTTCTCAAATTTCTCCAATTAGCCTTAACATAATGTAAAAAAAGCAAACACTTAATTGAAAAATATTGCAATGTATTTAGTTTCCTATTGCCTTTGTCATGCAAGATCTTAAATAATGTACATAAGGAGAAATGACAGAAGAGTACACTATTTTACAATACAAAGTGATTTCTTCTCTTTTGCATCAGTAGAAAAATGATTTGCAATAAAGGACAAGATTTTGGAAATATGAAACATGTGTGTATTGACAAATGCTTATTAGGATTGTGATGAGGGAGGCGAGTCAGTGTAGTGAACGCTGTTCATTACACTATTTTCTCATACTATAAAAGAAAGAATAGCAAATCTTGGCTAAAGTTCAATAACTTGCACAGCCTAGATATCTACTATAATTTGGACATTGTTTCCCTTGCTGAATTTTGTCCTCAGGCACTTCCCATCCAGGTATCAATAACTGCTAGTTCATTTACCCGGTTGCACTGGAACATGTGATTCCTAGTTCAGCTTTCCATAGCACAGAATTTACAGGTGTTCAACATGCCTCATGACTATTTATATTTCATAACAAATATTTAATACAAAATTAAAGAATCATTTCAGTATGGAATAAATGAGAAAGTACTTGTTGGGTTTTAAGCTTTCAAAACACATTATGAATTACACTCATTACTCATTTCAATTTCCACTAGACATATTTCAGGAATTCACTAGCAAATGTGGATAGGACTGACTGAATTAGATATTGTAATTTTCCACATATTATGAATCTAATCTTAGGCAAACTTGGAAAACTCCTGTGGTTGGAGGATACAGCTTGTTCTATCTTTTGAAAATGTATTTCTAGCAATAATTAAGCCGGAATTAATTCAGTGGTCCTGAGTTCCTCTGATGAAAAGAACATCCAAGTTCATAGCAGGAAGCAAGCCTGACAGGCTCCTCCAGGAAAAGCCACAAAACCAATCCTTCCTCTTCCATTCTTCTGTGTATGTGGCAGGGCACAGTGCTCAGTTGGGCCCAACACACACAGCAGCACACTGATTCATTTCTTCTGTGTGCAACAAGTCCTCATCAGTAGTCACTCCACTAAACTTCTGTAAGAGGCATTTTCTGACAAAAATGCACTTGCTGCCACTGAGAAGCCAGCAGCTATATGAGCCTATGTCCCGTGTCAGGAGTGTCAGATAATGGTGTTTGCTATTAAGCCACAGAAAGCTGCATTAAGTCCACTACGTGTTGGTCCATGTTTAAGTAGTCACTTGTCTGTTTCCAGAAGTTGCTTCATTTCTCTAGTTATGATATCAAGTGAGCTTGTCTTGATAGCATGACCTGGTGGATGATTTTGCATTTGAGCCCAATTCTCAACTCCCACATTCCTCCACCAATCTCCACCAAAGCATGGTGAGCTTTTCTCTACTTTCCAGGGCACAGCTGTCTCTCACTGACACAAGACTATAACCTGGAGATTCTTATACTAATATTTGCTGTGGGTTACAGACAGAACTCAGTCTGTCATGTGGGTCTCAGATCTTGTCTGTACCTCAGAGCTCACACTTCCTTCATGGCAATATTGGATATTATTTTTAAGGTATTTTATTAGTTGGAAGCCAGTCAGGAAGTCTCATATAGTTGAGAAAACAGGCAATTAAAGACAGCTTATGCATTCCTGTTGTGTTTTCAAAATTTATTGCATTAAACTCACATATTAATTGTCCAGTGACAAAATTGGAGGTATTAGAGACAACAGTCTGGAGCCACTAAAGAGTGAGGTCTGAAAATCTTTTTGTGTCTTAGTGGCTGGCAGTCAGGAGTGTTACTTGCCTTACATGTGCCATGTGGGTTACAGGCATGTTCCACCCCATGAACTCAGTGCAGCACTCAGAGACCACAGAAGCCCCCTTCAAAAACACTGGGTGGGTCTGGCCATGGCTCTGACTTCCCAAAGGAAAGTTCTCCTTTCTGGGTTACAAAAGCTGAGAAGGGGCTTTGTCTAGGCTTCTCCAGACATTCTTCATGAGCACCAATAAGATGTTATCATCTTTTATAATATTTTGAATGTGTTACTCTTTATTCGCCCAAGTCATATTTTAGGGAGAGCTATTTTACAAAAGCATCTGCTACTGAGAGAATTACCCACTAGGAATCACAGGATGCTGTGATATTTTTCGATGCTTAGGATTGCTTTGGGGAAGCAATCGCATCACAGATTCAGAGATTTGAACAAGCACAAATGTAATGTGAAAGGGAGTATTAGGGCTGGGGATTTAGCTTAGTGGCTTAAGTGCCTGCCTAGCAAGCATGAGGTCGTGAGTTCAATCTCCAGTACAAAAAAAAAAAAAAAAAGAATGTATGAACACGAGGAGTGTTTCAGCAGTGAATGAGTCCATTATAGTGCAGTCAGAATTGGAGCTGAATGGGTTACCCCCTCTCCCTATGGCAGTCTTTACTGTGCCCTGAAGATATTACAGATTCTATTATCCTAAGACACACAAAAAGTAGAATAACAAAGCTTAGCAGATGCAGATGCCTGAGGTGAGAACACATTCAGTGTTAGATCTACTAGCCTGACCATCTGCAGCATTACCCTACTCCTACTTCATTAGACACCTGACATTCCCACTGGAAACCACAGCTCAAGATTCAGGTGGAGGACCTTAAAGCAGGGGACCAGCCTTTCAACACCAAAACCCTAAATTAACAGCCCACTTTAGTTCTGTGGCTGTTGCTCTTCTGTCACCAGATGTATGTTACACATTCATTTGTATAGATGAGCCCTGAGCACAACCTCTTACAATCTTAAATAAATGGAGCTGATTTACTACTTGCTAATGAGCATAAACTTCGCAATCCTATCTTATGGTACACACAAAGCAGAGCTAGTATTAGCCCATTGCCCTGCAGCAGTGGTAGCCAGAGACAATGTAGAGCCTTAGGCAAAAGGAAGCAACCTCACAAGAGAAAACTCAATCAGATAAACATCTATTTAGGTTGACATAGACATAAGTAATTACATAAAATTAAGAGAAGAAACAGACCACATGTGCAAGGATGCTAAAACAAAGAATTGATAAAATCCAGTGATTCTAACCAAATATCACTTCTTCGAAAGTTCAAGGGCTCTTTGATTCAGCTAATGGGCAACTTGACTCAGTTCTGCCACCTACCCTACTCAGCTTTCCTTTCTCTAGAAATTTCACTATGGGATGTAAATCTCCTGCCAAGAGAAGACTTCTTATTCAGTAAAGTGGCCATTTATTAAGAGATACCTAGTGTCTTGGGCTTGCTGGTCCTTAGAAATGAGTCATAGTATTTTCAAATATTTTGTTTCCTCAATTTTTCATTGACATAAAATCAGAGTCATTGATTAATTATATTTTTGTCTTCATCTGCATTTCTTTCTTTCTTTCTTTCTTTCTTTCTTTCTTTCTTTCTTTCATGGAGTCACATGTAATCACTGTAATTTATTGTAGAGACGCTTTAAGCCTTAGAAGATAGATTTCTTTTATATAACCTTGAAACTTACCAGATTATTAGTAAGTTAATGGACAAACTTGTGTTCTTTTACCTCCTTAAGTTTATACAAGTACTTATTCTCTCATGAATTTTTATAAACTACATATTACTTATACATTTGCTTTGCACTGTAATATGTATTAGTAACAGCATGACAGTCTTATATCTTTTTATTTGCATTCTATTTTGTGAAGACAAAAAACAAATGCAGATTACCAAGGACTATATATAAGTTTAAAAAGAACCTACACTGCAATGTTAAAGGTGATAATTCATTCAATAAAACACAGGAAAGCTGTTGTTATTTTATTTCCTGTTGATTGTTAATGACTAAGTCATTGACATCTGGAGAAAAAGAGCAATGAGTTCAAGCCCTACTTTGTTATTTGTCAAAACTCTTAAATGTCTTACCATAGGAAATGATAGTACAGAAGTTAGTTAATAAGTTAGTTGAACTTAAACTGTGGCTTAGGTGTGTAGCACTGTGGAATGCTCCATAATGCCACATATGAGAAAAATAACCCTAGTCCTCATATCTTGCATCACTGTGAAAGTGAGAGATCTTTTGTACCTGATTGAGTGAATTGCATTGAACAGGCTGCCTGAGGGAAAATATGTGTGCTAATGGAGATTCAGCTGAAATTGGTATTATAGTGATGCATATACTGTATATGTACCTTATGTAAAACAGTAAGATTTGTTCATATGTACTTTAAAACTCAATGTAGCCCTGTAATTATACATTTCTAAGCTAGGAGACTTTTTTATCTACTCCCAAAACATAGTTATAAAAATATTAAATCAATAAAATGTATATCTAAATACACATGGAGACACACACACACACACACACCAAGCTCTCAATAGATGCGAAAAAAGCTTTCGATAAAGTCCAACACATGTTCATGATAAAAACCCTTCAGAAATTCATCATACATGGTATCTACTTCAACCAACAGCCAATATTATATAAATGAACAAAAGTTAAAAGATTTCACTTTAACATCTGGAACAAGATAAGGATGTCCACTATCACCACTCCTTTTCAATATAGTTCTGGAAACACTAGCCAGGGCAATCAGACAAGAGAGAGAAATAAAAAGAATAAAGATATGATAGGAAGAAGTTAAATTATCACTATTTGCAGATGACATGATACTCTGTATAGAAGACCAAAAAGTCTCTTTAAAAGACTGCTAAAGGTAATAAACAAATTCAGCAGTGTAGCTGGCTACAAAGTCAACATGAAAAAATTAATAGCATTCTTGTACATAAACAAGAAACTCACCAGGAGAGAAATTATGGAAATATCACCCTTCACAATAACATCCAAAAACATGAAATACTTAGGAATCAACCTAACAAAGAATGTAATGATCTATATGCTGAAAATTATACTACACTAAAAAAGGAGATCAAAGAGGATAGTAGAAAAAGGAAGGATATTCCTTGCTCTTGGCTAGGAAGAACCAACATTGTGAAAATGGCCATACTCCCAAAACTGTTATACAGATTCAGTGCACTCCTAATCAAAATACCATCGACATACCTCACAGATCTAGAGAAAACATTCCTAAAATTCATTTGGAAACAGAAGAAACCTAGAATAACAAAGGCATTTCTGGGCAATAAAGATAAGGCAGGAGACATCTCAATCCTAGACTTGAAAACTACCAAGCCACAGTGATAAAATCAGCATGGTACTGGCAAAGAAATAGACCTGAAGATCAATGGAATAGATTAGAAGAAGAAAGTATAGGTACAAAGACACTCAGCCACCTGATATTTGACAAAGGGGCTAAACATGTTCACTGGAAGAAGGACAGCCTCTTTAAAAAACGGTGTTAGAAGAACTGGCTCTCCATGCAGAAGGCTGAAACTTGATCCATGCTTATCGCCATGCACAAAACTAAAGTCTAAATGGATCAAAGACCTAAACATTACAACAGAAACACTAAATCTAATGGAAGATAGGGTAGGCAGAAGTCTTGGAGACATAGAGGTAGGCAGAGAATTCATGAACAAAACATGAACTGCACGGGAAATGCTTCAGAGGATCAACAACTGGGATCTCATATTATTGAAAAGTTTCTGCACTTCAAAGGAGATCACCAGCAGAGTGAAAAGAAAACCCACAGAATGGAAAACAATTTTAGCCAGCAACCCCTTAGACAAAGGACTTATATCAAGAACGTATAAAGAATTAAAAAACTTCCAGCTGCTCAAAATCAAAGACCCTCTCCAAAAA
Source organism: Dolichotis patagonum (assembly GCA_004027295.1). NCBI lineage: Eukaryota > Metazoa > Chordata > Mammalia > Rodentia > Caviidae > Dolichotis > Dolichotis patagonum. Next base: position 754 of record PVJX010028838.1, on the reverse strand, counting down.
TGGGCATCTGAGATGGACACTCAGTTCTCATATAAAGATATACAAATGGCAAATAAACACATGAAGAAATATTCACTGTCACGGGTCTTTCGAGAAATGCAATTTAAAACAATATTGATATTTCATCTCACTCCTGAAAGAATAGCTGCCATCAAGAAATCAACTGATAACAAATGTTGGCGAGGTTGTGGGGAAAAAGGAACACTGCTCCACTTGGTGGGAGTGTAGACTGGTGCAACCACTATGGAAATCAGTATGGAGAATTCTCAGCAGACTAGGACTGGAAGCCCCATTCAACCCAGCAATTCCCCTGCTGGATATTTTCCCAGATGAACTGAAAAGTTCATATCACAGTGATATATATGCACCCATGTTCATAGCAGCACAATTTGTAATAGCTAAATCTTGGAAACAACCAAGATGCCCATCAACCGCAAAGTGGATGAAAAGATGTGGTATTTTTATACATTAGAGTATTACTCAGCTTTGAAGAAAGATGATCTTGAGGCCTTCACAGGTAAATGGAGACAACTTGAAACATCCTCATCAGTGAAATAAATAAGAACCATATTTATAAATATTGCGTTGTGTCTCTAGTGTAAAAAATAATAAGAACTGGAGGAGTAATAAAATCGAAAATGTGTAATTGCGACTGTTAAAAGAGAGGAAAAGAAAGTGCTCTAAAGGATATAATTGCATGTATGTTTAAGTGTGTAAGATGAATGACCATATTACTGTTTTTGTTAGATCATGG
>PVJX010028837.1:0-23492 GCA_004027295.1 Dolichotis patagonum | reverse complement strand
CCCCTAACTAGTATGTAGTGACCTTCTTTATCTCTTTGGATCATTCTTGGTTTGAAATTCACATTGTCTGCAAACAGGATTGCCACTCCTGCTTTTTTTTTTTTTTGGTTTCCTGTTGCATGAAGTATTGTTTTCCATCCCTTGACTTTCAGTCTATGAGTGTCCTTTTGGGTTAGATGGGTTTCTGGTAGACAGCATATGGTTGGATGTTGTTTCTTGATCCATTCTGCCAGTCTGTTTCTTTTGATTGGTGAGTTGAGGCCATTTACATTAATGGTTGTAGCTGTGATATATTGGTTTATTGTTGACATGTTATTTTTGCTGTTGTGTCTTTAGCTTTCCATTCTGTTTAATTGTCTGCCTTGTTTGGTGGTTTTATCCCATGTGTATCTAGAATGTCTTTCAGTATTCTTTGTAGGTTTGGTTTGGTGTTCATGAAGTTCTTCAGCTGTTCTTTGTCATGGAAGTATCTTATTTCTCCATCCACTTTGAAGGGCAGTTTTGCATTGTATGTCAGTTTGGGTTGGAAATGGTTTTCCTTTAGGATCTGAAAGACTTCCCTCCATGCTCTTCTTGATTTCATTGTTTGTGTTGAGATGTCTGCCGTGATTCTGATAGGTTTTCCTTTATAGGTGATCTGTCTTTTCTCTCTAACAGTTTTTAGTATTCTATTCTTATGTTGGATTTCTGGGATGGTGATTATTGTGTGTCTGGGTGTAGTTTTATTTTGGTTATGGCAGTTTGGAGTTCTATTTGCTTCACTTATCCAGATGCCAGTTTTTCTTCTCATGTTTGGGAAGTTTTCAGCTATTCTGTAAATATCCTCTTGATATCATTTGGGCTGTCCCCTTCTTTTTCATTAATCCCTATTAATCTTATGTTATTTTTCTTCACATCATCTTGCAGGTATTGAATTGTTATTTACTGATTCTTTGTTATTTTTAAAAGATCTTGTCTTTCCTGCTCACTCGCTGCAAGCTTATCTTCGAGGTCTGAAATTCTATTTTCACTTTCATTGAGGCAGTTTTTACAGCTTTCAATAGAATTTTTGATTTCCTGTATATCTCTTTGAATCTGCTTTATGCATTCTGTTTGTTTCTTATATTGTTCATTCAGGGATTCCATCTGTTTGCTTTGTTCTGCTAATTTTTTAGCTGTGTTTTCACTAGATGCGTTTACTATTTCTTTCACTGTTTTTATCAATTCTTCTTTTACCTGGGCAAGTATTTCTGATTTGAATTTCTCCATAGCTTTCCCTATTTGCATATTTATTTCATTTGATATCATTTCAGACATTTCAGGTGTATTGCTTTTTTTTTCTTCTATGTACATGGCTTCTAAGCTTTCTTGGGGAGGGCTAGAGCTTTGAGCGTGCGTTTTGGTCTTTCCTTTTGTCATTTTTCTATATTTCCTTGCTTTGAGCAGTGTTCCAATGCTTTCTCTGCATGTGTGGTGAATTACTTCTTGCACCCTTAGTTCCTGGAGGGGCAGTGGCTCCCCCACAGGCTCTTGGCTTCCTCACAGGGTCCTAACTCCCCTCTGTGGGCTCCTGGCTCCCTAAGTTGTAAGGCGGATGCTGGGTGTGGTCACCGTGGAGCCTGTGGAATCTCAGGCAGGCCAGGCCACCATACTTTCTCCCAGGCCGGTCTCCAGGAGGTTCCCTGCGAGTGAAGGGTGGGCCTACAAGTCTGAAAGAGTCAGGCCAGTATGCTGGTTTCTGCAAAGTTCCCGGTCCCAAACAGACCTGGCCGAGATGCCAGTCTCCACAAAGTTCCCAATCCAAACAGCCCAGGCCTCTCTGCGGGTCCAGGAGGTTCCCAGTCCCAAAGAGTCAGGCCGCAATGCTGGTCTCTGGGAGATTTCATGCAGGTGAAGGGTGGGGCTACGGGCCCAAACAGACCTGGCCCAGATGCTGGTCTCCAGGCAGTTCCCTGTGGATGAAGGGCAGGCCTACCAGTCCCAAACAGTCTGGCTGAGATGCCGGTCTCCGCAAAGTTTCAATCCAAACAGCCCAGGCCACTCTGCAGGTCCGGGAGGTTTCCAGTCCCAAAGAGTCAGCCCGCGATGCTGGTCTCTGGGAGATTTCCTGCGGGTGAAGGGTGGGGCTACGGGCCCAATCAGACCTCCATAACTCTAATATTTTTAATTTCTCAACATAGCAGTTTGTCTTAAATGTTTTCCCTCAGGGTCTAGACATTAGTGCACACTATGTGAAATACAGTAGGTATTTTGTTTTGTTGAATTTCTCTATCACTACCTCAGGAATAAATTGGACAAGTCTCCTCTCTAGAGACTCTCCCTTGATATTTTAAATCTTAATTATTTAATGTAAAGTAGTATTTCACATTTTTAAATAAAATAGTTTTAATTCAAGTTATGAACATAGAAATTTGCTATAATGTAAACTTTGATAAAATTTATTTTTATTAATAGTCTAAAAGCAAGAAAATAGTTTATTTTCATACAGTGTTACAAATATATTCATACTTATGCAGCGGCATTCAGTGCTTACTACAGAGAAATTTAATGCAAGATATACAAATATATAAGAATGTATAAGATAGGGGACCAGGGATTTAGCTCAGTGGCTTAAGTGCCTGCTTGGCAAGTGTGAGGTCATGAGTTGGATCCCCGGTACCAAAAGAAAAAAAAAAGAATTTATATGATTGGTTTACAGTGGCGACCCACAGAGTTAGATGTGCAAGAATGCAAAAGAGCTGTCAGTGCACTGGAGATCCTGAGGATCCATCCAGTCCCAGGCCTGGAGCTCACTGTTGTGTCCTATGCAAGTCCATATCAAGAGGCTGAAGGGTTGTGATGCAAGGCTGAAGATGATGTCCAAAGTGAAGGCGAAGACCAGAGCTCCTCTGAAGAACAGAAGTAGCAACCTTTCTTTGTTCCCTTTTCATGCTGTTCTGTCAACAATCCTCCAGAGAGTGAGTCTTCGCCACCCAGAAATATACTGAGTCAATTTAGTTCGGTGTTTCTCACTCAAGTTGATATAGTTAAGCATCACATATGTATAGATATGTGTGTCGTGTGTGTGTGTGTGTTCAAGAAAGGGCATGAATTTCTGATACTTTGGAAAGAAATATTCAAGGTGACAGGGAGGCTGTAAAGATAAGCTAGAATTTTTTACAGTTGTCTTATTGGTCTGTTCTACTTTTTCTGACCTACATAATAAGGAATGCACTGTAGCTGTCTCTGAAGCAGACCAGTAAAATGAGTTGTGTAAATCTCTTCCCAATTCCATGTTTAATCATGCAATTGGATATGGGTGGGATGGCACAAATCAGACTTTCTCTGTAAACAATTGGACTTTTTTTGTACTGGGGATCAAACTCATGACCTTGTGCTTTCCAGGTAAGTGCTCATACCACTAGGAAATCCGCAGGCTCACCAATTGTTAATAATTTCCAGAATGTAACTGGATATGCCCAGTATTGCCCAAGTTTAATATCTGATGTTTTCTTTGTTTTATCCATGCCAATGTATACTCATGGATACAAAGAATTTAAAAGCAAATAAATAATACAAAATAATATATTTCTCCATCAGAATATAATTTTTTTGGAAGCAGAGACACTAAAGAGACACCAGAGAAGAGCATTGATGCTAAGACCCAGGGCTTGGGAACAGACTGATGGCGATGAAGGTTAGGAAATCGTACTGTGCTGTGTGGAGGTCATGCATCAGAAACTGATTTGCCAGATTCTATTTCAAGTTTTCAGTTAAAACTTACAGAGATGAAGGAGGACCAAATGGTTTTGTAGAGTTATCAGCCTATCATACATCCTGGAAAATTATGAAATTGTATTAGAGAAATAATTTTTCCCTCATTCAAATATGGATCATTGATTGAGAAGTATGTGAAACCCAAATAAATGTAACTCTAAGTAGTGTAGAAGAGTAATTAAAGTAGATAGGAGCCAATTCAGTTCTGTTTTATAATTTAAGTGATTCTACACAGCTTTACCTACCCATAATTAAAATTCTTGATGTAAAAAGTATTCCAAGATTTTACATTAGAAGCAAAGGCAAGGCAATATAGAAAATCAGACATGAAGATTGAAGAAATTATTCCATGTGGACAGAAATATGGTCTGAGAATGTATTTTATTCATTTCTCTCTAGGTTTGGACTCATGAAATCTGAGTTATCACATCATAATTTAGGAATAAATGTTTCCAGAACAGATAACTTTCTGATGATTTAAGAGCCTTGCTTTCTGCTAAACTGTAGAGAAGAGAGAAAGTGTGTTCATGTTTAGAGGATATGGGTGGGGCACATGCCAAAAATTCATTTTAGGCTACAGTAGTTCTTTTATTTTATTATATAAAACACGTCTTCAATTGTCTTCCATTGAGTAACACTAATTTGATTTACCATGTCCTCAATATTAACCATAAGTACATTTGAATTACACATTCCAGTGTCAAGGACCATAATCAAAAGTAGCTCAGATAAGCCTTAGAGTATTCAAGGACTTCTACTTTCTCCCTCTAGGTTCTTTCTCCCTCTAAATTTTCCTATACCAAGTGATTATTCCATTTTTCAGGTCTATTTTCCATTTCTTCCTTATTGGTTGTGTTATGGCTTGTATCTAGATGCACCCCTGCAAAGCTTCATGTGCTCATAGGTGGAGTTTTTTGTAGCTGGTTGATTCTAGGTTGAGTGAATAGGGATTAAGGCTGTGGAGACCCTGTCCTGGGTGTGGGTGGCACCAATCAATAGGCTGTTAGCCTCAATGGAAAATAAAGGGACAGAAAGAAGGCAGGCTTGATGTTGTGCCTTGCAATAGACTGTTTCTCCTTTGTGATGTTCCTTTGCCATGCCACCCTGCCTTGGAGCCAGCTGGTTATGGACTGTAAACTACAAACTGTGAGTCAAATAAAGCTTTCCTCCTTTAACTTTGGGTGGGCATTGTGTCTCAGCAACAAGAAAAGTAATTAAGACAAGTGATATCTTTTCTCAAGTTACAGACATGTTCTTTTCCATTATTAAAATCATAATAGTAATAAATATAAGTTGCACAACTCTCTTTTTCTAACAGTTTCCCATTCTGAACTTCTCAAATTTATTGTGATTTTTAAAAAAGTGAACAACACTTCAGAGCATTCCTCCACAATTTATGCCATGTTGATAAATTAGCATAGAAAATGCATAAATAGAAATCAGGTTGTGTTTCTCCTTTATTTATAAATTAATGATGTTATATTATTATTTTGACAATTTTTACAATTCTTATTCAAAATACTGCCTGTGTTCTCTTTGCCTAATTTGCTTTCTATTAACCAGCATTATACATATCTGTCCCAGACAAAACAGAGAATTTAAAAGATTGTTCTGTGTTCATCACTTGGAAAATACTCTTCTCTGTTGGTCACTTTTTTTTTCATAGAGTACTGCCTCTTGCTGGAGCAGTCTTCCTTTTTTGCATTACCATTTGCTCATGAAATTTCATGGTCTCACGAAGATTTTTATGCTTCTTATGCCACGAATTTATTAGATAAACTGGTGAAATAAAGGATTTCTTCTGAGAATAATATTTTAAATGCAAAGTAAAATACTTAAGATCACAAAGAAAGGTTTTAATATTAAAATAGAATTATTAAAACTCAAAATATGTGATATTATTGTTGGTCATTTTATTAAATGAGAAGATCTAGAGGCAGGTTTAATAACCATCATCCTTCAAATAATCATAAAATTGTGATAAATTATATATAACCTCTGATATTAATATACCACTGCTATTTCTAATATTATGGTTTATCTATATTCATAATTTAGCTAAATGCAAAAGTTAGAGATTATGTGTTTTCTACAGCTAAGTTAACAGAATCCGTTAATCATACCCAAGAATATCTATCAATGTAGGAAATAAATTTCTCTCTCTCTTTAGGTGTTTGTTGACCTACCATTTTTTGGATTATGTATACAATCCCAAATCAATCTTAATTTTCACATACTAGTAATAATCTCATTATAATTACTAATTTATTTTTTATCCTTCTTGGAGTTTTAGAGAAAAGGGGTTTTTACGTCTTTTTCATTATTGGTTGCCTGCGTAACACAGAATAGAAATATATAGAAAGGGTAAAAGAACCAACATACAGAAATTTTCATTAACTGTTGATTCTTATTCATAGTAATGAGAAGAAAAATGAACATATTTTCATTTCCTCACTATTTCTTTTCTGTTCCTTTTTATACATGAGTCAAATCATTAGGGTTTAATGTTGATTTTCAGTTGACCATGATAATATAAATAAAACAAATTATTTTATTAAGGAGAAATCCTGAATCTCATGATACTTTACAATGAAAAATGCAGAGCATGAAGTCGTTCCCCTCACATAAAGTTGCTTAATTTGTGCACAATTAAAGCTCTAAAATGTGTCTAAAATTGAATAGCCATCATTTCTTCCCAGGTTATCACTAAGTTACTGGCATAAACTCATAAATTCTCTCTCTAGGGTTTATTTAATATAGAAATATATAGATTTTGAACTCCCATTTATGAGTTTGTATTTCTTATTATCTCTTGCAGTAAGACTATTTTGGAATTTTTTAATTCTACCTCCTCACTCCAGTCATTCTCAGAGTCAATACTAAAAGTTGGTGAGCTTTGGGGTAAATAGAAAAGTATAGTGTCTAATTCAAAATAGGTGTTTAACAAATCATAGTTTATTTTCCTTTGCTTTTCCACAGCGTTAGCTTCTCTATGTTGTCTGCTTGTATTTTTGTTTCTCAGAACTTTTCTTGACAATGAGATGTATTCATTTGTAGCAATTAAGATGATAAATTCCCATAAAACAGTTAATAGTTTCTTTTCTTCACTGCTGGATTTTCTGATCTCTGGCAGTTACTCATGACATATTTACTATTCTCTCCTCCCACAGTATATATTCAAAATCATTATTAAAATTCCTCCAAGATACAAAAGCCTCTGACGATATGGTATTTATTATTGTAGAAAAAATATGCACTCTATAATTCAAATAATACTTTAAACATAAAAGAAGCAATTTGTGTTTTCATTTTATGAGAAATCTGATATTTGAATATGATTTGGATAAGCTAATGCTTTACTACCAAATTGGTGAGCGTTTAGACTGAAGGTTAGAGATACATGTCTTCGTACATTGAATTATATGACCATGGCATCAAGGATAAGGAAGCTGTCTAATTAACTGACAAAGGCAACAACATGCATCCTCATCATCCAGTAGTATATTTTTCTCTAAATTAGACAGAAAAGAGGGAAACATAAACTTAAATGGGAGATAGCCTTTCCACGTTACTCACAGAGGAATCCATTCTGCACTATTTACTACAACTCCTGTAGTAATTTGAAGGACCTTTTGCATAATGTCCAGAACCTTGATGTTCCGCAAAAAAGAAGAGAAAATCCTAAAATTCTTTGTGGCAGGAACTCATTTTGGTGATACAAATTTTGATTTCTAGATAGAGCAATGCATGTATAAAAGGAAAAGTGATGCATGTGCACTATAAATCTGAAGAAGAGCTGGAAGGAAAGCTTCTTCTGGCAGCTTGTGCCATTGAGGCCATTGAAAAGTCTGCTGGTGTCAGTGTCACACTCTGAAACTGTTCAGGACTGTGCCACTGGAGCAAATTCTATTGATTGCAGCACCATTTCTGGAACCTTCACTAACCAGACCCAGCAGACCTTCTGGGAGCCACCTCTTCTGATGTTCACTGGTCCACTGGTGCCAGAGCTAATGAGGTAGATTATATCAACCTGTCTACCACTGCTCTGTATTACACAGCTCTTCTCTGTAATATGTGGATATCACCACCCTGTGAAATAAGAAGGAAATTCACTTAATGGTCTGATGTGGTAGGAACTGGCCTGGGAAATTCTGTGAATATGTATCAACATCTCCTACTCATGGAAAGTCATGGCTAATCTCCATTTTTACAAGAAACCTGAAGAGATTGAAGAGAATGAAAGCTCATTGCTCAAAAGGTGTGGCCAAAGAGAACTTTCAGATTGAATGGACTACTCCAGTTTCTGAGCTTACTACTAGTTAACTTGAGACCACAGACTGGTGTGAAGGCGTGAGGGCACCTCTGTGCCTATTAGCAGTTCACTGAAGATGAGGATGCCCAGACGCACAGCGAGGACTGGACTGCAGCTCCCTTTGCTCAAGCCACTGAATGGGTAGAAAAACTGTAGAGTGATCTTAAACCATTAGGTAGACACTTGAGCAAGATGAAAATAAGACTGATAGGAAGTGAACATCAGTTTATAACAGTAAATAAATAAAATATACATACTTAATATTTACATAGTAGATGTATAATTTGTAATGCATTACATGGTATATATTCATAGATTAATGTGTTCACTAGTGTACCTTTGTTGATGTTAACTCGAGCATTAATTTCACCAAAAATCACCCTTATGTTCTGTATTTGACTCATGGGAATGTATTATACAGAATTTTTAATTTCTTCCATTTCTGTGTTTGATTTTCATTTTGATTTTTATATTTGGTGCAAGTGTGTTTCCTCTAGTCAGTACTCTATTAACATAATGTTCAAAAGTCTCACAATATTTAGGTAATTACATTGGTATGGTGGCTCTAATTCACTTCCTAACACTTTCTGAATTCTGTAGATTTTTCTGCCGTTATTTCTCACATATTTTAATCATTTACATGTGTGATTCATTTATTTCATATTAAAATTTTATCCTTTCCTAAGTATGTCCCAGCTGTGTCTCATGTATTTTATAGCTTTTATTTCTATTTTCATTTTATGGATGATAAAATTTTACTTTTGATGTTTCTTTTTGTCCTCCAAATTGGAATACAGAAAATTTTAATTTAATTTTAAAATTTATGCTGTCAGTTTCATTCGTATATGCCTTTTATCATTACTTTCTAGCTTTATTACATTCTGGTATTGTGGTTTTGAAGTAGTTAGAACCTCACATTATGGTTTTGTTTTAGTTATTTCTGCATGTTTATATTTTATGTTTTGAGAATTCCAGTTGACTTTTTTCATATACTAAAATGTTGAAATATATTTATCACTAACCAGGTGTAATAGTACATGGCTGTAATTCCAGTACTCTTAATAGCTTAGGCAAGAAGATAGAAAGTTCAAGCTCAGTGTAGGCAAGTTAGCAACTTTTCCAGAGCTTTTCTCAAAATTAAAAAAAAAATAGGACTGAGGATGTAGTTCAGAGGAAAGGCCTTTAGTTTATTTCCTAGTACAGAGGCAAAAAAAGAAAAAAATTACCTGTATCTACATATTTTTGCAAAAAATCAGTTTTTATTATTTTAGCTTGTGTTTCAGTCATTCATAAATTTAATGTCATAATAGTTTTAGACTTGTAACATGCTTGGTCAAACTTTTACAAGTATTTTATTTTTATTCAATATAATTTTGTTTTAGATGAGTCTTTTTTATATACCACATTGTTGGATCTATGAGTTTTGACATCTTCTAGAAATTCGTTGTTTCTAATAGGTTGTTTTTTCATTTTATATTTACTGACATTCAATATGAAATTTGATCTCACTCTTTCATAGTTTATATTATTATATCTGTGCCTAGCAATTCACTTTTTTGTAGAAGTATTTTATATGGTTCTATTTTTTAATAACTCAGAAGTTTGCCTGAATTTCTATCCTATTGGTTGATTTTAATATAAATAATGTGTCAGAATACTGAAAGACATTTGCAAGGGTGATAGTGTTGAATCAGATAAATTTCAAGTGTGCTGAAATGAAAATTCACAGTCAGTTACTTTAAAATAATTTCAATGGCTCCTTCGGAGTTTATCAGTGATGGATTTTAGCATTCCTGTACAATTTTTCAAAAAGAAGCACTACCACAAAATCTCATTGTCAAACCCAGTAGTTTAAAATATGAAAAATGGAAAGACATTGATGACTCTGAACTAAAATGTAAATTATATGTATGATAATGATGCATCTTAAAATCAATGATGCTGTAATAAAAGCTAATATATAGCATAAAATCCTTTAGAAACCACTGTCCCCTGAAAGATGAGGACATTAGCTGTTCACTTCTTTCTGTGTCTATTTCCTGATACTTATTTTTATATTTGACATTATAGGCATTACAATATTTACTTTTTAAGTAATAATAATCCAGTTCTTGACTTTTCAAACTAAGACTTTGTACTTTAGTTCCCTCTATGAAAAATGATGAAATTGCCCATGCCCCTTATAAATTTTGGCTTGTTATTAAGTGGAAACACAGGAAATTGCTTATTTCCCTAGTCAAAAACAACTGACATTTGACAATTTCCTATAGCCCAGCTTAGCACTTATTTTTGTTTTCTTAAGTATTCAAAATTTTAATTTACATAACCATATTTCACTGAGAGCCAAAGGAATTTATATACATACAGTAATTACTCCTCTGTAAATTTTACAGCTATTTTCTAAATCATCTCATCCTGTGTGTGGGTATCTAGGACAAGTATTTCTGTCTTTAAATAGGAAATAAACTGCATTTTCTCATAAGGCTTTGCAGAATTTGATCATGTAACCACAACTAAGTTCAAAGAAGGTTAAGAAGCATAGTTTAAATTAGACTGGTAAACTGTCCTGCTTAATCCAATATAATTATTTTTAAAATAAAGGTGTTAGCATAGGATATTTGAAGATAGCATACTCTAATATAGATATTATCCAATTCTTGATTGTTAGAGCTACAAAAAATGGATGACTGCTAACTATATGTTGATTGCTTAAAATGAAAATGAAGCTATGATTTCTAAGGAACAAGAAAGAATGTAAATTGAGAATAATAATAATTTAAATTTTTTGAAAAATCAAGGTAGAAAAGGAGAAAATAATTGGAAAAGAAATCACAACCAGAAAACATGATGTACAAAATTAGACCAAATATAATAGAAATTACTAAACATCCTTAAAGAAATAAAAATGCACATACCACTGCATACTTAAATGTACAAAAAAGGGTAAAAACATGCTAGGTTCTTAAACACAACATCATGATAAGACTATGACCAGTGTAGTCTGACAAGTAAAATTTAAAAGCACTCATTGATGTAGATGGGAATATTGTGTTTTCAAATAATATGGATTAAGTGTGTGTATGTGCATGTGTGTCCATTAAAAATAATAATATGCACATCTTTATATTCAACATAATTATAGAACAAAGGAATATCAAGGTATACAGTAAAATATCATCTAAGATTACTAAAAATGGATAAACCCACAATCCTAGATGGAGTCCTTAATATTTTCCTCTGTGAAATTGCCATATTAAATAAATAAAATAAAATAAAATACAAATTTTGAGTAACAATTCAAAAACTTAGTCAAATATTTCCATAGTGAAAATTATATTCAAGGAAAAGAAAATATGTATTCTTACATGTTCTAGAGCACAACTATATTATCAAGTAAAAAGAAAACTAAAATTTTTCTATTGAAAAATTTATATAGGCTACATTCTCTGAATTTTTTATTACAGAAACTGAAAATTAATTGCAAATCTAATTGTGAATTTATTGTAAAAACAAAATTATATTTAGAAAACTATATAGTAGAAAATATAATGAATGGAAAATAATATTTAAAATATTATATACAAAAATCTGTGTGATGAGAATTGGGTTGAAGACGACAAGTTAAGCACCAACATTTCCTTCATTTTGACATATTTTTCTGATAAAAGGTCTCAAAAAGATATAAACTGTGAAAGAGTTATTAAAGTAAAAAGAAACTATGAAATGACAATATGTGGTTAAACGATGTACAGTAGTATAAAGAACTTGTGAAATCATTTTATTTGTCAGGTTATTTCTAAGAGGAAAACTTGGCTAAATATAATACTAATTGAAAGGAAGTTGTCAATTTCACTTAGGACCATATGTGGATCCTTTCTTGAAATAACATTTTAAACAATAAAATATAACTGGTTTGTTAAAAAGAATAATCACTTACAGCTAAATGATAACCCCCAAACTTAAACAAACTCCATGATTTGAAAATATAATCTTTTTTAGAAATATGTTTAAGTAAAAAATAAGCTATTTTAATATTTTAAAATCCTCGGAAAAATTGACAACTTACACAGTGATTCTTGTTTAAATTCTTAGCAAAAAAATACATCCATCCTAAACTCATAAAAACATAATTCATTAGAACTATGGAATAAAAACAATACTTTAATTTGAGTTGATGAAATAATACACTCAATATAATCTGTACCTGAAAAAACATGCCTAAAGTAGCATCAACTACTCAAAATTGGTCTAGCTTATAAAAGGTATTTAAAATGAACAAAGAAATATGGATATTACAAAAAGATGAAACTACTGCATTTGCAGAAGATAAAATATCTTTATACTATTTTAACTATAAATGTATTAAATTCTCCAATTAAAAGACAAGGAATGACTGGATGGGTACAAGGAAGATTTAACTATATATTGCTTACAAGAAACTCACTCCACCTTTAAATACACACATAAACTGAAAATCAAAGAGACGAAATAAGATACATCTATGCTAAAAGAACGCAAAAGACATCAGGATTAGCTATACATATCAGATAAAATAGACCTTAGTAACATATCATTATACAAAATGAACACATAAAATCAATAGAATTCCTATATACTAACAATAAACCCATTGAGAAAGAAAATAGAAAAAATCTTATTCACAATAGCACTAAGATAATTAAATACTTAGGAACAGACCTAACTAAAGAGGTGAAAGAGGTGAAGAGGTGTGACAAAACTATAACATTTCAAAAGGGGGAATTAAAGAGGGTATCAGAAAATAGAAAAATGTCCACTGTTCCTGGATCTGCAGGGCCAATATAGTCAAACTGATCATACTTCCAAAATTGAAACACAAATTTAATGCAATTCCAGTCAAACTTCCAACAGCGTTCTTCAAAGAACTAGAAAAAAATTGTAAAATTCATCTTTCCATTTTGTGATGTCCTCTTTGATTCCCTCTTTTAGAGTGCTATGTTTTTCATTACAGATGTTTTTCACCTCTTTAGTTAGGTCAGTTCCTAAGTATTTGGTTATTCTTAGTGTTATTGTGAAATTGAAGAGACCAGAGTAGCAAAAGTAATCTGGGTAAAAAGAGAAAATTGGGAGGGATCATAATTCCAGAGTTGAAATTTTATTACAAAGCAACAGTGGTGGAAAAAAAGAAGATGGTAGCATGATACTGCACAAAAGCAGACATGAAGATCAATGGAACAGAATATAGAATTCAAAAATAACCCCAGAATTCGATTATTTGATCTTGACAATCTGGCCAAAAATATGTACTGGAGGAAAGATAGCCTCATTAATAAATGATGTTGGGAAAACTCACTATCTAAATACAGAAGACTGAAACTAGACCCACATCTTTCACCATGTACTAAAGTGAAATCAGAATGTATCAGAGAATTAAACATTAAAATAGACACAATTAAGCTGCTGGACAATAAAATACATAAAATTCTTGAAGTCACAGGTACAGGTAAGGATTTTCTGAACAGAACCGTGGTTGCACAGAAAATAGTACCAAGGTTCAACAACTGGCATCATATCAAATTAAAAAGCTTCTCACACCAAAAGAAAGAACCAACAAAGTAAAAGGACAACCTACAGAATGGGGGAAAAATTCTCTAGCTTATACTTCATACAGAGGACTAATATCTAGAACATATTAAGAACTCAAAAAAATAGACCCCTCAAATAAAAGAATCAGTCTAAAAATGGCCAAGTACTTCCACAGAAGAGGAAGTACAAATCGGTAATAAACACACGGAGACATGCTGACCATCACTGTCCACTAAAGAAATGCAAATTAAAACAACACTGAGATACCATTTTACCCTAGAAAAAAATGGCCATCATCAAGAAGTCATATAATAATTGCTGATGAGGCTGTGGGGAAAAAAAGCCCTCTTCACTGTGGTGAGAATATAAAGTAGTAAAATCACTGTGGAAATCAGTATGAAGATTTCTCAAAAAAAACAAAACTAGAAATTCCATTTGACTCAGCTATTCCTCTTGCATGTATCTTCCTGAAAGAATTAAAGACATAATAATATAATAATACATGCTTACTCGTGTTTACAGCAGCACAATTCATAATAGGTAAATATTGCAATCAGCCTTCATGAGCATCAGTAGACACATGGATAAAAATGTGGATTTTATTTATGATAAAGTACCATTCTGCCATAAAGAAAAAAATCCTGAGTCTTTTATAGGAAAATGAATGCACCTTGAGGCCATGATCTTAAGTGAAATACATCAAATATGCAAGCTTAAATATTACGTTTCTCTTCTATGAGAATCCTCCCCAAAAAATTAAGAGCAAAGTAAAAGGTAATAATAAGTACAGAGATTTTTCTCAAAGTTTAAGGGGATCGAGAGATGGAGGGATAGAGAAAGGGGGGAAGAAAGTGGATGAAAAAAGAAATTAATACGTGTTATGTACATGTAGCAACTCTGCACAAGGAATGTAAATATGTACTGAAAACAGGTAGCAAAAAAGGCATCAAGAGATAGATAAAAGGGGAGGCAGGGAAGACAAAAAGGTTGAAAAATGGAATTAAGATGTTCTATATGCATGTACCAACTCCACAAAAGGAATGTAAACACATTTATACTGCAAATATAGTTGAATATAAACACATATGTCCTAATAAAATGGAAAATCTAAAAATCATAGCAAAGAACAAGGAAAATTACTATATAATGATAAAAAGATAAATTGGTTAATAGGAAAAAATTATAAATGTGCATGCACCTAATAGCAGAATATCAAAACATATAATTTGAAGATTAATTTACTCAAAAGAAAAGGTAGACTCTGATACAGTAATATTTAAGAATTTTATCAGTCCATTTTCAGCAATGCACAGATTATAGAAAAATAGTCAAGAAGCGAACAAGAGAGATAACTGCACCTCAGACCAAATGAACCTGAACCATCTGTAAAACATGCCCTCAAAGTTCCACCAAATTCAGTTTTCTCATCAGTGCATGTAGCATTCTCCAGGATTGGTCACATTTGCAAACAAGAAACAGCACACTTTGAAAACTTGAAATTGTAGTATCTTTCTTGACATCAATGCACAAAGCTAGAAATTAATAAAAAGAAATACCTTAGAAACTATATAAATACATGGAGAACAGTTTACTTTTGAACAGCAAACATCTCAGGAGGAAACCAAAATGGAAAGTGAAAAATTTCTTGACACGCATTAAATTCTAGACACAATATGCCAAACCCTATAGGATACAGTAAAGCAGTGAAGTGGGGAAGTTTATAGCAATCAATGTCCACGTGAAAAAAGTAGAACCTTCTCAAGATCTCAAATAGAAACCTATCATTACATGCAATAGAACTAGGGTAAAAAAAGTACAGACAAACCCCAAATTAGAAGGAAACAAATAATAAAGATCGGAAGAGAAATAAATGAAATAATGCATAAAAATACAAAAAAATCATCAAAATAGCTTGTTCTTCAAAAAAAATACACAAAATACCAAACCCTTAGCTAGATTAAATAAACAAAGAGAAGAATGCAGCAATTTGGAAATGAAAAAGGAGACATTAAACTAACACCACAGAAACACAAGATGTCATTAAAGATTATTATGAACAATACATGCAAACAAATTTGATAATCTATATGAAATAGAAAAATTTCCAGACACATAAACCTTATGAATACTGTACAATGAAGACATAAGGAATCTGAAGAGACCAAAACTAGTCAAGGAACCAAATCAGTGATAAAATTTTTCCCATCAAATAAAAACCCGGAATCATTTGGCTTTACTGTTGAGTTCTACTGCATACTTAAAGAGGTACTAATGCTAATTTTGCTTAAATTATGCCAAATATTAATGAGAGAATTTCCCAAACACAGTGTGAGGCTCATGTTAGCTTGTTACCCAAACCAGATCAGAATGCTACAAAAATAACATAAACTACATGACAATATCCTCAGTAAACTATTAATAAACTAAATCCAACAGCACATCAAAATGATTACTCGATTTGGTTTTTTTTTTCCTGTCTTTTTGAAACAGGGTCTCGCTATGCAGTTCAGGCTGGCCTTGAGCTCACTTTGTAGTCCAGGCTGGTCTCAAACTTGCAATGTTTCTCCTAACTCAGCCTCCAGAGAGTTAGGGTTACAGGCATGTGCTACCACACCTAGCTTTTGAAAAGATTACTCAATGTGACCAAGTAGGATTCATTCTAGGGATGGAATGGTGAGACGATATATGCATACAAATATACATCAACAGAATAAAGGACAGAAGCTATTACCATATAGCTCACTTAATGAAAAAAAGACAAAATTCAACATCTTCTTATAAAATACTAAATAAACTAGGCATACAAGTAACATACCTCAATATAATAAATTTTGTTTCTAATAAACTAATAATTTATTGAAAGAGGAGAAGATGAACACTTTTTCTCTAAGATCTTGATCAAGAAATGAATTTTGTCACTTTTATTTAATGTAGTGGAAGTTCTAACTGTAGTAACCAGGCAGGGGAAATAAATAAAAGGCATTAGTATTGAAAAGTAAGTCAAATTGTCAGTGTTTGCAAATGATACGATTTTAAGAATACAAAAACCCAAATACTATACATAAAAAAATTAAACTAATAAATGCATCCAGAAAAGTTGCAGGATACAATTTCAGGATTCAAAATTCAGTAACACTGTTATTTATCCATAGTAAATTATTTAAAGTAGAAATAAAGAAAAACAAATATCTCATTTACAACAGATACAAGAAATACTTAAAAATAGATTTAACCAAAATAAAGAGATGTCTGTATTGCAAATTTTGAAATATTGCTTAAAAGAATTACTGTGGAAAGGGATCCTGGTTCAGGGATTAGAATAATCAGTATTATTAAAATATACATGCCATCAAAAACAGCTTACAAATTTAATGCAATTATTATTAAAATATTAATGGTGTTCTTCAGAAAAATAAATATTCCAAAATTTATATGGAATAAAAAATTCTGTATAGCCTAAACCATCTTGAGTAAAAAGAAAAAAGCAGGAAATCAGATTACCTTAATTAAAAGCATGTTGCAAATCTGTAGTGATCAAAACAAACACTATTTGTATAAAGACACACGCAAACACACGCACTCAGACCAATGAAACAGAATAAAGCAAATGAATGTAAGTCCATGAATCTACAGGCAATAGATTTTCAACGAAAGTGCTAAGAACCCACACTGGAGAAAGACTCTTTTCAAGAAATGGTCTTGAGCTGGAGATTTAGCTCAGTGGTGTGAGTACCTGCCTGGCAAGCACAAGGTTGTGAGTTTAATCCCTGAAACCTCCCCTCCCCCAAAAAGAAATGATCTTGAGAAAATTGTATATTCATATGGGTAAGAATGAAATTAGATCCATATTTCTCACCTGTTACAAAGAACAACTGAGAATGAGTTAATGGCCTAAACATAAGACCTGAATCTATGAAACTTCTAGAAGGAGTTATAGGGAAATTAATTTAACATCTAGGAATGGGCAAGAGTTTTGTTTTGTTTTATTTTTATGTAAGACCTCAAAGCACAGGAAACCAAATCAAAAAGTAAACAAAGAAAATTACATAGAACTAAAATGATTCTGCACAGCAAGGTTTACACCCAACGGAGTGCAAATACAGCCTGTTTAATGGGAGAAAATATTTGCAATACATACATCTAAGAATTGATTGACATCCTGTAAGCACCTCCAAAAACTTAATACTAGTGAGAAACAAATAAGCCAATTTAAAAATGGGCATTAGATCATAGTACATATTTCTTAAAAGAAGAGATACAAATGGCCTATAGGTACATGGAAAATTGTTCAGCATCATTAGTCATCAAAAACACAAAGAAATATCACTTCACTCTGGTCACAGAGGCTATTATTAATAAGACAAAGATAACAAGCACTAGTACTGATGTAGAGAAATGTGAACTCTTGCAAACCACTAATGAGAATCTAAGTTAGTACATCTGTTTTGGAAAGTTGTGTGGAGAGACCTCAAATGAAAAAAAAAAACCACAACTACCATATGATTCAGCAAGGTCACTACTGGGTATATATCCAAAGGAAATGGAATCAGTAAGTCAAGGAGACATCTATACTCTCATGTTCTTGCAGCAGGATTCATAATAGCCAAGAAACTGAAACAACCCAAGTGTGTATCAACTGATAATTAAATACAGAAAATGTGTATGCACGCAATGGAAGGTTATTCAGCCCTTAGAAAAAACTCAGTCCTGTCATTTGGGACAACATGAACGAAGATGCAATCATTATATTAAGTGATGAAATATGTCAGGTACACATACAAAGTACACGTTTGTACTTGTGTGGGATATAACTGCGGTGACCTCATGGAATTTGAGAACAGAATGGTAGTTAGAAAAGGTCACGGAAGGTAGCAGTCATGGAGAGATGGGAAAAGGTTAATAAGTGATAGTGTTACAGTTACATAAGAGCAACCACTGACATACAGTTGTTCAATATGGTGTCTATAGATAACGACTCTGAATTAAGATAGAAGATAGAATTATGGAAGTTTTGGGCATGAATAAATGATAAATGTGAAGATAAATATGAAGATAAATATGTGAAGATAAATGATAAATGTGAAGATAAACGTGATTTAAGTATGGTAAAATATATACATGTATTAGACATGCATAATTTTCGGATTTATTTATTAGTTTAAAAATAGCACACACATATTCTATGTGTGACCAATAAACCATAAGGAAAATGTAAACTAAAAAGTATACCATTTACAATAAGGCCCATTAAAATCTCATCCCACTTAAATGCTACCATCCTAGTTAGCCTAAACCATAATCATCTCATAATTTTTGTCTCTCTCCAACATTGTCTACCTGCATTCTTATTTAACAGTGTAAACAGGTGATCTTTTAAAGCTTCCACTGGCTTTGCATATAACCTCTGATAACTATCTTCTTCCTCAGAGTCAAAGCCAAAGACCCTACACAAATGGGTATCATAATGGCTTTCTTTATATTTGTGACCTCATTTTTCTGAATTTACCTTGTTAGCTCACTCTTCTGAAGCTACATTGGCCTCTTTATGCTTTTTAGAACACCCAATGCACATTTTAATATCTCAGATGATGTTCTTTCATCTAACTGGAATGTTCCAGTTTATCCACAAGATTTACTCTCTTACCTCCTCCAGTAATTTATTTAAAGTTCGTCCTCTGAGTGAAGGTCTTCCAAGTCCATCCTACTTAGAATTTTTTTTGTTTATCTTAAGCATTTTACTTTCTTTGTTTTCCCCTTAATCCTCATCATTACATTGCATATTTTTCATTTTATTGATTATGTGGTTCATTTCTATCTTTTCTAGTATAAGAATCTAAGACTACAGTTTGAGAACTATAAAGCTTCAGTGGAAATATTTACATAGACTGGGTTACTCCTTAAAATTTTGTAATGTTCAGCCCATGTAACTGTGTTAGTTGTCCCTGTTCTCACAATAGTGATTATAGATCTATAAAGTCATCAATGGGTGCTTAGGGTTCTTTATGTTCACAGAGAGAAATAAAGTATAATGAAGGATGCAGTCAGAGATCTAGTGAAACCAGCCTTTGGTAGGACTCTAGAGGTCATTATAAGAATTTGAAATTTATTCAGAATGTGATTGGGAAACCACTGGAGACTTAGAAGAGTAACATATTTCAACCTTTGCTTTAGGAGTATTAGTCTGGCTTCATGTTGAGAATACACTACATGTGGTGGAAGATGGATGGTGGGAACCAGTTAAGAGGCTAATACAATGGATTAGGCTAGAGAGAGGGTAAGGGATTGTATAGCACGTTGGAGTTGGAGAGTCATACTTAGTTCCTGAATATATACTGAAAGCAGAGCAAGCAGGAATAACTGATAGGTTGAACGTGAGATGTAGAGAGAAAAGGTTGAGTCAAGGATGACCAAATGCTGTTGGTTTTACAATCATGAGCATTAGAGCAACAAGAATTACGAGGTTGCCACTTACAGGGACAGAAGACATACCAGGAAGGGCATGTTGGGGTAGTAAATGGGAGAGAAGCAGTGGCTTTGTGTATATCTATCTATCTATCTATCTATCTACCTATCTATCTATCTATCTATATCTATATATCTATATTTTTTCTATCAGACACTTATTTGTTTGTCAGACATTATATATAATGTGATGGAATTAAGCAACAACCAAGATTATGGTATAAATTTGTGATTTATCAGTCTATAAATGTCTTAGTTTTAATTGTGGTAACAATAAAAAAGGTTAATATCTTCAGCATTTTAAGTGAAAAGTTCGATAGTGTTCAGCATTATTAATTTTTATGTTATGAAAAAATAAAATATAACAAAATAATAAGAGAATAACAAGAGTTGATATACTGTGTATCATTGCCTTAACAGTAGTTAATTAGAGTACAAAACATAAGCAAAAATGGTTCTTTCTTACAGAGAAACAAACAGATAATAGCACAAAACTTGCTTTTCAATGAACTAAGAGAAACTAGTAGTATATGTGAAAGAAACTTGCATGAACTACAATGTTTTTGAAATAATGGAATAGATAATTTGGGAAATTATATGGACTTCTCCCTACTTTCTATTTACCTAGCTTCTATTTTCCTATTCATATATATCATTTGAATTTCTCATATAAGAGAAACCAGGTAATATGTAACCTTGTGTATCTGACTTGTTTCACTTAAGCATTATGTTCTCAAGCTGCATTCATTTACCTACAAATGTCTCTAGTTTACCTTTCTTATGGCAAAGTACATAGTAGAGTATTATGTATAAATACAACATCTTGTTTATCCATTCATCTGTCGATGAACATATACAGTTTCCAAGATCTACCTGTAATAAACTGTGCTCCTATAGACATGGATACACCTGTATTCTTGTAATATACTGAATTTTAAGTTTTGGGGAACATAACTAAAAGGGGGATAACTGGGTCAAAAGGAATTTCTATTTTTAGTTTTTTTAAGGTATCTCCACACTCACTTCCACAGTGGTTGTAATTTTCATCAACAATGTAGAAGAGTTCCTTTTGTCCCATATCCTCACCACTATTTGTTATTACACTTTGTTTTAAAGCTGTGATCATAGCTGGAAATCAGAGAACAAGTATAAAGACAAAATGGTCCAAGACTGAACCCTGATGTAATTCAGTATTGAAAAGAGGTGATGCACTTAACAGCGTATATATAAAGGGGAGGAAATGAGATGCAAAAGGGAAACCTGGAGTATGGGTTGAGCTAAAAACCAAAGGTAAATAGCTTTAAAGTAGAAGGTGGAATCAATTGTGCCACACACCACTATATATTCAAGATAGATGAGCACATATTTAACAATGTAATTCAGTACCATGAAATACATTAATGACAGCAGCAGATTAGTATATTGTTCTTAATTATTTACCCTGTACCTATCCATGCCCTTTGCTTGTTGCTTTTCTGTTTTTCCCACTGCAGTCAAAGTTAGAATGCAGATGGAAGTTCTAGTTCCTTTGTTTTTCCTCCCCCTCTATGTGGCCATGAGAAGGACCTAGCCTGCCTAGTCTGTTGATTCAAGGAGGATGAGGTTCCAACAAAGTTGACCCACATGCAAGCTTCAGCTTAGAGCTGTCAAACTAAACACAAGACTCTTATCAACTGACTCCTAAATCAACTGCCACTGATGGATGGATGCTTGAAAAATTATTTGCATGCTACATGGTTGACTTTTATGTTGACCTTGACAAAAGCCATATTATTGTGGTGTTACAGAACTGTACTGTAGAAAGTTCCAAGGAGTACCAGAAAAAATGATTAGCCATTACTTCTGTACAGCATTCCCAATTTTCTGTATAGTAGTCACAGTTTTCCTACATAAAGAGTCTAGGAAATGAGGAATACGTGAAGTCTAATTTTCTTTAAGAATGACAGAAATGACGGTACTTTGAAAAGTGATGAGAATTACCCAATATGGTGGGTAGGGGATAACACAGAAAGATTGTAAAGGACTCCAATCATTTTAGAGGATAGAATCTGAACAAGTGGATATTTTGATTTAGGCAAGTTTCAAAGTCAGGTTACTCTGATGTGACAGTCCAAGCGTGTTCTATTAAAGCATGTCAATCTCTCTGTCTCTGTCTCTCTCTGCCTCTCTCCCTCTCTCCCTTCTTCTTTCTCTTCCTTTTTCCTTCCCTTATTCCTTTCATTAGCCCCACTCTCAGCAGTAAGTATGGCCTGAGAGGGAAGATAAATAATTTACTGGAATCATAATTTAAAGTGCAGATGTCTTCCTAGAATGTGACTTTACTTCCTTTAATTAGATATAAAATTCAGGCAGGTCCTTGGATCACAATGTTTCTCCATTTACTAAAAAAAAATTTCTAAATTTTCCTCATCTAGCTCTAAAATGGTGTTATTGCAAGACTCAGCAATTATGTTTCAAATGTGAGTTTCTGAGAGCTTCTGCATCATTATGTAAGTATACAGCTTCCCAGCATTCTTCCGTATGACAGATCTGCTCTGTTAAAGAACACTAACATCTCCACCTCACCCAGAGTCAGAAATTTAGAATATCTGACATCTGCTTGGTCTCCAAATGCTAGCAGAATGAATTAAATAATAGTTATTTTAAGATGCAATTACTGCACTGTTAAAAAATTAGCCCCTCTGCAACTAAATAATTTTGCAATTCTAAGCTGCTTATATAACCAAAACGGTTTTTCCAAATAAAAAGCAGGATTTGGGGAAACATTTAAAGGCATTGTGTATGCCTTTCATTACTAGCATGCTGTGTTGTAGAAGTGTGATTCGTTATAATTTAGGCAGTAGCTTTATAGAACAATAACAGTTTTGTATTATTAAATGCGAAGATGTCTTAGCTTAATAGTAGCAAATGAAGTTAGAATACAGAGTAAAGGAATAGTGATATGAAAGTGCATATAGGCTCCTGAATTTATTTGGGAGCAAATAGAACCTAGCTGTCAACAACTATGAAAAGAATTTACAAAGCTGCCAATGCTGATCAATTCCTACATAAACAATGCAGGAGTAGTGGACAATGGAAGAGGGATAATGTAAATGAAAATGAAAGCTGAAGGGGAAGAGATTGAAGAAAAAGAGAGGAGGATGTTTTTGGTAAGCTTAAATTTGTATCTTCAAGCTTGTAGTTTTAAAGAATAATCATTCAGCCCAGGGGGTGGAAGTTTGTATAAATAATGAAAGATAAGTGAATATATAGTTACACACACACACACACACACACACACAGAGAGAGAGAGTGAGAGAGAGAGAGAGAGAGACACACACACACACAGAGAGAAAGTTACTATTATACAAGTCTGACCAAATGCACTTTTTGTATAATTTTAAAAAACATAAAAACCCAGTTTGATATAATACACTAA